>JAUMJK010000508.1:882500-997500 GCA_033558105.1 Coccyzus lansbergi
ACCAGGTTGGAAGAGACCCATCGGATCATCGAGTCCAACCATTCCTATCAAACACTAACCCATGTCCCTCAGCACCTCGTCCACCCTTCCCTTAAACACCTCCAGGGAAGGTGAATCAACCACCTCCCTGGGCAGCCTATTCCAATGCCCAATCACCCTTTGTGTGAAAAACTTTCTCCTAATCTCTAGCCTAAATCTCCCCTGGTGGAGCTTGAGGCCATTCCCTCTCATCCTGTCCCCTGTCCCTTGGGAGAAGAGGCCAGCTCCCTCCTCTCCACAACCTCCTTTCAGGTAGTTGTAGAGAGCAATGAGGTCTCCTCTCAGCCTCCTCTTCTCCAGGATAAACCCCCCCAGCTCTCTCAGCCGTTCCTCATAGGGCCTGTTCTCCAGCCCCTTCACCAGCTTCGTTGCTCTTCTCTGGACTCGCTCCAGAGCCTCAACATCCCTCTTGTGGTGAGGGGCCCAGAACTGAACACAGGATTCAAGGAGCGGCCTCACCAGTGCTGAGTGATAACTTTAGAAACTGTTAATTCATGATTATAATGTTATTTGGTTGGATTTTTAATTGTCATTATATCTCCAAATGTGCTCACACCTGTAAATCAGTTGTATGTAAGTACCAGGCAGTATATTGTGGGCGTGTTGCACATTTGGGCTGTGGTTTAGCTAGTGTTTGCATACTTTTGTACAGGTCTGTTTGCATTATATTTTAAGCCAGAGCAAAATTTACAGCTGGATAAAAGGTTTCAGAGGAAGCCTTCCTTGAGCCCCCCAGCACCTTGGAGGCAGCTTTCCTCCAGGGTGTAACTCCATCCCAGAAGAGGGGAGGTATATCAATTTGCAGGCTCCCCACACTACTGCGTGGAGAGCAGACAAGTGCTGATACCATGAGGCTGTAGGGTAATTCAGGCTGGAGGGGAACTCGGGAGGTCTGCAGCGCAACTTCCTGCTCAAAGCAGGATCATACCAGGTTGCTTTATCCATTTAAAAACCTCCGAGGATGGAGGTGGCAGAAGTTCTCTGGACAAACTTGCACCATGCACTTGCTGAGCTACAGACTGGGAGAAGTCTGGCTGGAAAACTGCCAGGAGGAGAGGGACCTGGGGGTGTTGTTCGACAACCGACTGACCATGAACCAGCAGTGTGCCCAGGTGGCCAAGAAGGCCAATGGCATCCTGGCTTGGGTCAGAAATAGTGTGACCAGCAGGTCCAGGGAGGTGGTTCTCCCTCTGTACTCAGCACTGGTGAGGCCGCTCCTTGAATCCTGTGTTGAGTTGTGGGCCCCTCAGCACAAGAAGGATGTTGAGGCTCTGGAGTGAGTCCAGAGAAGAGCCACGAAGCTGGTGAAGGGTCTGGAGAATAGGCCTTATGAGGAGCGACTGAGAGGGGTTGTTTATCCTGGAGAAGAGGAGGCTGAGAGGAGACCTCATTACTCTCTACAACTACCTGAAAGGAGGTTGTGGAGAGGAGGGAGCTGGGCTCTCCTCCCACGTGAGAGGGGACAGGACAAGAGGGAATGGCCTCAAGCTCTGCCAGGGGAGATTTAGGCTAGAGATTAGGAGGAAGTTTTTCCACGGAAAGGGTCATTGAGCATTGGAATAGGCTGCCCAGGGAGGTGGTTGATTCACCTTCCCTGGAGGTGTTTATGGCATGAGTGGATGAGGTGGTGAGGGACATGGTTTAGTGTTAGATAGGAATGGTTGGACTTGATGATCCGATGGGTCTCTTCCAACCTGGTTGTTCTATGATTCTATGATTCATTGCTTCTTCTCACTGCTTACGGAGTGGTGGGAAGGACCCAAGGGCCATCCTGCTGCATGTACCGTGCCCAGAGCCTGGCTCTCTCCATGTGTGCTGGCACAGCGGGGCTGAACAAGATATGTGATAGCGTGCTGCCCCTCTTAAACTGGTGTTAATTTATGACGAGCACATAGAATCATCATAGAATCATCATAGAATAATCATGTTGGAAGAGACCCAATGGATCTTCAAGTCCAACCATTCCTATCAAACACTAAACCATGTCCCTTAGCACCTCCTTCACCCATCCCTTAAACACCTGCAGGGAAGGTGAATCAACCCCCAACCTGGGCAGCCCATTCCAGTGCCAAATGACCCTTTCTGTGAAAATTCTTTTCCTAATGTCCAGCCTGATCCTCCCCTGTTGGAGCTTGAGGCCATTCCCTCTTGTCCTGTCTCCTGTCCCTTGGGAGAAGAGCCCAGCTCCCTCCTCTCCACAACCTCCTTTCAGGGAGTTGGAGAGAGCAATGAGGTCTCCCCTCAGCCTCCTCTTCTCCAGGCTAAACAACCTCCATTCTCTCAGCCGTTCCTCATCAGGCCTGTTCTCCAGCCCCTTCACCAGTTTCATGACTTCTGAGTTTGCCACTGGTTTCTGCGGACTTTGATTTACTAATGGTCTTATACAAATGGAAAAGCTTATCTGGAAAATAAATCCCCTCACGTTTTATATTAGCAAATGAACAATTGTAGTTTGTTAGTTGCTGATAAAGTAGAATTACATAAAGTCCTACTTCTGTGGCATTGTGCTGATGTCTGTGAGAATTTCACGTGCAGCAAGGGTATGATGTTTATGGAGCACGTCAAGAACAGAGCCTTGAACTTGGATGGTATAATTATTTGATTGAAATTTTCTTTGGCTCGTGTACTTTTTATAATAAACAAAGAAAACATGCATTCAGAGTACACATATGAAAGAGTTTTAAGAAGAAATTTGAGCTTGGGGTGTGGGATTATTGACTCTGGCTTGTTTCCTGGCTGCATGAATGAGAGCAAAGCTCTCTGCAAGGTGAATGTGGCAAGATTTCAGTCAAAAGCCATTGACCATTTTGAGCAGTATGTTGAATAGATCAGGGTTTTGTACAGAGGGGGTGAAATCTCATCCCTCTTCTGTGCTTTCTTCAGCGTGTACTGAGGGATGGAGTGAGAAACAATTTTTTTAATAAGTCCTTCTAACTGTTCTTAGTTAATGTCACCGAAATGTGTCCGTGACGTAGCCCGAAGACCTGATCTTAACTTATGTTTCAAACCAGTGCAAATTATAATGAGGCTCATTTAGTGTTCCTTGAGCCCTCCAGGCAGATGTTGGCACAAAGATGATTTTACAGCAACAAACCCCTCTCCTAGTAGAAAGTATCTAGAGTGTTGAAGTTACATTAGCGGAAACGTTTTAAATTGATTTGCCAGTTAGAACAACTTTAAAAGAAAATGAGACCACATGTATGTATTTTGTTCTTTTTTTTCCCTGTAAGCTTTTGCTCATAAAAGGATTCTGGATTTTCTTTTTAAAGATGTAATATCTGCATAAGCAAAATTATTTCCGATTTTTGATTTTCCTCGTTTTAGGGGAAAACTGAAGTTCTGTGATACTTAAGTCAGTAAAAACATGGTTATTTTGGGTAATGTATGTTGGGGTTTATTAGTTGGCAGTTTTCTGTGCTTGTGATTTAAAGGTTTAACTCCAGCAGATTCTTTTCCTCACAGTAATGAGCTCAGTATGAAAGAGGATTCCCGTCTGAACTTGCTAGATGACGGCACGTTAATGATTCAGAATACCAAAGAAACAGACCAAGGCATTTACCAGTGCATGGCAAAAAACGTGGCTGGAGAAGTGAAAACTCAGGAAGTTACTCTTAGATACTTTGAGTCACCAGGTAAAGAACATTTTGTCTGAATCTTGCATTCAGATGGAGAACCTTCTTGGTGATAGTATTCCTAAAAGTCCGATGCTTTAGCTCTTGCATGTTCTTGACATGTAGAGATCTTGTGCTTGGGCATCTTAAGAACTAGATCGTGAAGTTATAATATCCTAGAACACGTATGCAAATAATGCAATTAATTGCTATCTTCATTGTATTATGCAATTATGATACAGACGTTTATGCTGTTTCTAGAATCATAGAATCATAGAACAACCAGGCTGGAAGGGACCCATTGGGTCATTGAGTCCAACCATTCCTATCAAACACTAAACCATGTCCCTCAGCACCTCATCTACCCCTCCCCTAAACACCTCCAGGGAAGGTGACTCAACCCCCTCCCTGGGCAGCCTATTCCAATGCCCAATGACCCTCTGTGTGAAAAACTTCCTCCTAATCTCTAGCCTAAATCTCTCCTGGCAGAGCTTGAGGCCATTCCCTCTTGTCCTGTCCCCTGTCCCTTGGGAGAAGAGGCCAGCTCCCTCCTCTCCACAACCTCCTTTCAGGTAGTTGTAGAGAGTAATGAGGTCTCCTCTCAGCCTCTTATTCTTGAGGCTAAACACCCCCAGCTCTCTCAGCCGCTCCTCATAGGGCCTGTTCTCGAGACCCTTCACCAGCTTCGTGGCTCACGAAGGTTATGAAAAGCTGTTGCATTGGAGTGTTGCTCAGTGCAATAATGTTCTCTCGGTATACCTGAAAACCACAAGATTCTGAATCCCTTTACCATGAAGGCTTCGGCACACCCTGAGCAGTGATCCTTGCTCAGGAGCTTTTTAGCCTGGATCTTTGTCTTGCCAGCGCTTCCTATTTGCAAGCAGTAAATTCCTGTCCAGGACTGTAATGCTTATAAATTCCAAACCTAGCTGTGAGAAAATTTTGTTTTCTCACTCAGTATCGAGTAAGCTCAAAACGTGACTGCAATTTATACACATAGTTGGGAAAAGATACTAAAATTTAGCCGAATCAGTTTTGTCTTTTTGTGCACTTACAGCAATTTTTAGCCAGTGTCTGTGCCTCTAAATAGAATCATCAGGTTGGAAGAGACCCACTGTATCATCGAGTCCAACCATTCCCATCAATCTCTAAACCATGTCCCTCAGTACCTCATCCACCTGCACCTTAAACCCCTCCAGGGAAGGCGACTCAACCATCTCCCTGGGCAGCCCCTGCCACTGCCCAGTGACCTTTTCTGTGAAAAATTTTTTCCTTCTGTCAAGCCTGAACCTTCCCTGGTGGAGCTTGAGGCCATTCCCTCTTGTCCTGTCCATAGACCTTCATAAACATTAGAAGGAAGTGTTTGAAAATGTTTCTAATGGGAATTAAGAAAAAATACTAGTGCAATTATATGAGCTTTTGTTCCTTATCTATTGACTTTTATAAATGTAGCTAGTTTAGGCTTAATACAAGGTAGAATTTGCACCATGTTTAGAAGACAGAGCTATTCAAGTGCCTCAGCTTCCCCAAACTGTTGCAATATTTAACTAAATTAGTGCTGTGTGAGCTAAAACTAATATTCAAGCATCACTCTTTTCTCACAGCCCGGCCAAGTTTTGTGATTCAGCCCCAAAATACCGAAGTGCTAGTGGGTGAGAGCGTTACCTTGGAGTGCAGTGCAACCGGACACCCTCAGCCGCGCATTACCTGGACCAAAGGTGATAGAACCCCTTTACCAAGTGACCCTCGCATCACGATAACTCCATCAGGAGGACTTTACATACAGAATGTGAAGCAGGAGGACAGCGGCGAGTATACCTGTTTTGCAACTAACAGCGTAGATAACATCCATGCGACTGCATACATCATAGTCCAAGGTGAGTAACGTTAAACTAGGAGTGATATAGAGTCACTGAATAGTCTGGGTTGGAAGGGACCTTAAAGATCATCCAGTTCCACCCCCGCACTATGGGTAGGGACACCTCCCACTGGATCAGGTGCCCAAACCCCATCCAGACTGGCCTTGAACACCTCCGGGGATGGGGCAGCCACAGCTTCCCTGGGCAACTTGGCACCACCCTCATCATGAAGAATTTCTTCTTAATGTCTAATCTAATACCTCCCCTTTACATACTGAGAATGCTAAGAATATATTGTTTCAAATTGTGTGGGTTTGTCTTTTTTTCTGAATTGTCAGCACCGAACTAAAATCCTAAGAGGCTTTTTTTTTTTTCGATTACATCCTTCAAGTCTAGTCTACATGAAAGTTGCTATACATTTCACTCAGAGCATATCTTATATACTAACTCTCTGAAAGTTGTTTCATTGATTGTTGTCAGAATGGTTGGACTCGATAATCTGGTGGGTCTCTTCCAACCTGGTTCTTCTGTGATTCTGTGATTTTTAATTGCATATTTCTCTTTATACATTTTGTTTGCCTATTTGTGAGTAAACATACAGTTTCCAGTTTGTAGGGAACTGAATGTTTTCTGTAACAGGTAGCAATCCTAGAAATTGTAATTCATACCTAGAGTACTAGAAATAGAGTTTCGAGTACAGATCTGTGCTGCCTGTCTTTTGTAGACACTTGAATAGTGTGGGTGCATTTTCTTTTGAGTTTCATGGAAGCTATCACTCTGCCAGCCGAGGCATTAGAATCATAGAATCATAGAACAACCAGGTTGGAAGAGACCCACTGGGTCATCGAGTCCAACCATTCCTATCAATCACTAAACCGTGTCCCTCAGCACCTTGTCCACCCATCCCTTAAACACCTCCAGGGAAGGCGATACAACCACCTCCCTGGGCAGCCTGTTCCACTGACCAATGACCCTTTCTGGGAAAAATTTTTTCCTTATGTCCAGCCTGAACCTCCCCTGGTGGAACTTGAGGCCATTCCCTCTCATCCTGTCCCCTGTCACTTGGGAGAAGAGCCCAGCTCCCTCCTCTCTACAACCTCCTTTCAGGGAGTTATAGAGAGCAATGAGGTCTCCCCTCAGCCTCCTCTTCTCCAGGCTAAACCCCCCGAGCTCTCTCAGCCATTCTTCGTAAGACTTGTTCTCCGGCCCCTTCACCAGCTTCGTTGCAAAATTTTATTTCCAAAACATTTTGATTAACTTCTAGACTTACGTTCGTTTCTATCCTCTTATTGATATCTCTTGTTGGCAGACAGGTCAGGTAGCAAATGCTTTGTTAATGAGTTCAATTTTTAAAGCTACGTAACAACTTGTCTATGTGGTTTGTTCATTTATCATTCACCAATGAATGACTGTGTTTTGAAGGCTAAACAAATGCATTCTCACACTGAGAATGCCTTGATTACTACAGAAACCGACCTGTACTCCACTCGCTGCTTTCCTTTTAAGTAAAGAAGAAAACAAGCAAATCAGGATGATTTTGAATACTTTGCATTTTCCTCTCTATTTAGCTGAGGATTTTGTGCGAGAAAGAGAAGAAGGGGACAACACTTTATGTTTGATTCTACCAGTCTTGCTGTAACTCTTATTTTGGAACTATGGGAGTAGATCCTCGAGGCTTCATCTAACACTAGGGCTCAGTTGTGAGAGAGATGTTCCTGTTGCAAAAATGGCTGCCCTAACTCTCTGCCTCATATATAAACACTCAATATCAAATAATCCCATTAGCATCTAGATGCTCTCTAAGGTCACTCCCAACCCAAATCACCTCTTTCCCCCAAGTATAAGCTATTCAAGTCATACAGGAAACTATCCGTAGTTTCAGATAGTTGTACATTTCTCAGTCGGTTTTTTTTTTTCAATCTGTTTGTTTTCTCATCTGCAGCTCTACCTCAGTTTACTGTCACTCCTCAAGACAAAACAGTGATTGAGGGACAAACGGTCGACTTCCCGTGTGAAGCACAAGGCTACCCCCAGCCTGTTATTGCTTGGACTAAAGGAGGTAAGCATGTTCCATTTTTACTTTTAAACTTCTGGAATAGTTTAGCCGTCATTTTGGAATCACTCATGCACTGAAAGGAATTGCGTTCATTTGTTTAGATGCTTCAGTCTCTGAAGGAAATAGTGCTCATCTCTTCCTGCTTTAGCTGGAAAAAGTAAAGTGTCCCACAGAAACTAGCTGCGTAAGCGTTTCTTGTTATTCAGAGACTGACTAGGTTGGAGAAGACCTTTGAGATCATCAAGTCCAACCATGCCAGTAAAAAAGTCACTAAAATATATATATATATCCATAATAAATTCCTAATAGTACATGTCAGGGGACAGGAAAAGAGGGAATGACCTCAAACTCCTCCAGGGGAGATTTAGGCTAGAGACTAGGAGGAAGTTTTTCAGACAGAGGGTCATTGGGCATTGGAATAGGCTGCCCAGGGAGGTGGTTGATTCACCTGCCCTGGAGGTGTTTAAGGCACAGGTAGATGAGGTGCTGAGGGACGTGGTTTAGTGTTTGATAGGAGTGATTGGACTCGATGATCCGCTGGGTCTCTTCCGACCTGGTTGTTCTATGATTCTATTATTCTGTGTCTAAGAAATATGAGACAAAGCACATGTGAATAACTATCACTGCTGGTTTACTGCAGAAGAAATGGAGATGACTTTCACTAGCTAGCGATGTGTAATTACTTGGGATGTGCTCTCTTCAGAAACCAGAACAGACCAACATGTAACCGACGTCAGTATAACTGTCACTAAAAGACTGTTGACAGGAACACTGGGGTGCACTCTGCTGATTGTTTTATCAGGTTGTGACTGTAAAGGCACTAAGCCAAATCCAGCAGGAAGAAATACTGTCCTGGATGTTTTATCCGTAAGGAAATATTCCAGTAGAATTAAATGAAATAGCTCTACCAGGCAAAACAGCTCTTAGGAAAGTAAATTATTGTAGATGAAGAAGATTGTTAACAAACTGTTGATCAGTGGCCTCAAGCTCTGCCAGGGGAAATTTAGACTGGACATCAGGAAAAAAATTTTCATAGAAAGGGTCATTGGGCACTGTCAGAGGCTGCCCAGGGAGGGGGTTGATTCACCTTCCCTGGAGGTGTTTAAGGGACGGGTGGATGAGGTGCTGAGGGACATGGGTTAATGATTGATGGGAATGGTTGGACTCGATGATCCGGTCTCTTCCAACCTCGTGATTCTGTGGTTCTATGATAGTGATAATGTCCCTGTTTCTCCGTCTACCAAGCTTGCTCCAATCAAATAAAATCTAAATGAAAAGGAAGAATAGGGAACACTAGTGTGCCTGTTATTCCCTTTTTATTAAATTTCATTTTTCAGGACCGTATATATTTTTCTGTGGATTCTCTAGGTGGCCCAGGCAGATGAGATTGTGTCTTACACACATGGCAGTAATATGAAATGAACAGTGATGCATGTTGGTATTCTTATCATGCCTTCTCCCTCCGATGCTTTGTCACGCTCTGCAAATGAAAATATTTATTTCTACCACAAACAGAGAAGAGATCGGGATTATGATTGTGTGCATATGTCTGTTTTGTTGGCTCTGTGTGTTTATCTTCTGAGAAGTGAAGGTTTCAAACTTTGGTTCTTTTAGAGACTTTAATTTCTTCCAATGTTTTATCAACTGTAACATCTTCTGGATTTCCCTTTCCCTGACACAAAGGGGCTTTGTTCTGCACAGCTATAAATAGCAAACACTGTTGCTCTGTGTTTCAGGAGGCCAGTTGTCTGTTGACAGAAGACACTTAGTTCTATCCTCTGGAACCCTAAGGATTTCCAGGGTTGCTCTGCATGACCAGGGACAGTATGAGTGCCAAGCTGTCAACATTATCGGATCTCAACGAATTGTTGTATATCTGACTGTACAGCCTAGAGGTATGTTCTCCATGTACAGCTGCCTAGACAAAAAAAAATAATTAAGCTTACACTAAAATAATGTGTGTGATTTATTTTTTCCTAAAGTGTAATATTGAGAACTAATTATTTTTCATGGCAAAAAATGTTAGTAGGAAGTAGTTTATTCAGAATTTTAAAAGAGATCTGTTTTTTCTTCAAGACTTTTGTGGCGTTTTACAGTGATTCTAAGTTGATGGGTTAGGCTTTTAACATGGTTTATTAGTTTCTATAAATTAAGCATTGTGGCTGACCATGAGCCAGCAGTGTGCCCAGGTGGCCAAGAAGGCCAATGGCATCTTGACCTGTGTCAGAAAGAGTGTGACCAGCAGGGCCAGGGAGGTTCTTCTCCCTCTGGACTTGGCACTGGTGAGATCGCTCCTCGAATCCTGTGTTCAGTTGTGGGCCCCTCAGCACAGGAAGGATGTTGAGGCTCTGGAGCAAGTCAAGAGAAGAGCAACAAAGCTGGTGAAGGGGCTGGAGAACAGGCCTGATGAGGAATGTCTGAAAGAGCTGGGGGTGTTTATCCTAGAGAAGAGGAGGCTGAGGGGAGACCTCGTTGCTCTCTGTAACTACCTGAAAGGAGGTTGTGTAGAGGAGGGAGCTGGGCTCTTCTCCCAAGGGACAAGGGACAGGACGAGAGGGAATGGCCTCAAGCTCCACCAGGGGAAGTTCAGGCTGGACATCAGGAAAAAATATTTCACGGAAAGGTTCATTGGGCATTTGAACAGGCTTCCCAGGGAGGTGGTTGACTCACTTTCCCTGGAGGGGTGTAAAAGATGGGGAGATGAGGTGCCGAGGGACATGGTTTGGTGATTGATGGGAATGGTTTAATTCGATGATCCAGTGGGTCTTTTCCATCCTGGTGATTCTGTGATTCTATGTGGACAGTGTGCCCTTGATAGACTTTGTTCGAAGGCACTTGGAGACTACATAAGCTTACAGCTAATCATGGCCTTGTTTGATAAAAGCTTGTTAGAATGAAACTGTATTTTGTTGTTTAGAAAACTTACTCTTAAGGGTATTGCTAACATTTCATATTTCTGATCATTGTTCCTAAGAATATTTAGATTCCAGGTAATTTTAAATAGCATGTCTGGATACTTATTGGTATCGGGTATCATTCCTTTAGGACAACCTGTCCTCTGCGAAGGAGTTTTATTTGATAAATGCTTAGGAGCTTGAGCGAATGGCCTCAAGCTCTGCCAGGGGAGATTTAGGCTAGAGATTAGGAGGAAGTTTTTCACGGAAAGGGTCATTGGGCATTGGAACAGGCTGCCCAGGGAGGTGGTTGATTCACCTTTCCTGGAGGTGTTTAAGGGACGGGTGGATGAGGTCCTGAGGGACATGGTTTAGTGTTTGATAGGAATGGTTGGACTCGATGATCCAGTGGGTCTCTTCCAACCTGGTTGTTCTATGATTCTATGATATACTTCAAATAAGCTGACACAGAAAACCATCCCAAACCACTCAGTTTTATTTATGCGTATCTTCAAGTAAATTCTGAGTAAGCTACTTCAAGGATTAATTAGAATCATCTTAATATTTGTGATTTAATTACTTTGGTGTTTAAATTCAAGGAGATTAACCATTTAATTAAAAGCATTTCTTGTTAGCAACCTCATTTTAAACAGTAATTTAGGGAAAGGGGCTCACATGTCTTCCTGAGCATAAATGTTTGTCAGAAAAAAAAAATCCATTAATTTTTCCTTAGTTAGGAGTAGGACTGGGAGATTTATCAAAATCCAGATTTTTTTTTTTTTCACCTATGTAAGTTGTTGACCAAAATTCCATGGAAGAAAACATAGTTTAAAAACATTTTGTAGCCTTCTAGCTGTGCTAAACATTGATGAACTTGAGTAAAATGTAATTAATTTTTTTTTTTTTTGTAATTCAGAGTGCAAAATCCAATCAGCAAAAGACAGTAAATAGAAGACTGGTGGTTGCATACTCAGCCTGAAATTGGAGCTCTGCATACATTCCTTGGAATACTTTTTTTTCAGTTGTGCAAGAAGATAACTTTTTCTTCTGGTTTTCTAACAAAAGGACCGTTTATCTGAGGAATGTCTGCTCAGTGGTCACTGTGGCTACATCTGTATTAATGAATAGAGATTAGTGGTCCAGGTCTGTTTGCTGCCATGACGTGGATCACATCCAGAGCCTGACTCTGGATGCCTTGTTTGAACAGTTTCTGCTCCGTGATAACCACTTGCGTACAAACAATTTCAGACCACGGCCAGTTTGGTTCGTATTGTAAATGTATGCTCTGTGGCCAGATGCTTCTCTGTAAAAACACAGCCCCCTCCTCCTGCTCCAAAAGTAAATACTGACATATTACAGCAGAAATGCAATTCTTTATGTCTCCATAATCTTGTATCAAGTCATAGAGTAGTTTGGGTTGGAAGGAACCTTAAATATCATCCAGTTACACCCTCTGCCATGGGCAGGGACACCTCCCACTGGATGCCCAAGGTCTATCCAACCTGGCTTTGAACTGCTCCAGGGATGGGTCAGCCACAGCTTCTCTGGGCAACCTAGGCCAGGACCTCATCATTCTCATTCTGAAGAAATTCCTACTTCTGTCTAGTCTAAATCTGCCCCTCTCCAATTCAGATCATGGAATCACAGAACAACCAGGTTGGAAGAGACCCACCGGATCATTGAGCCCAACCATTCCTATCAAACACTAAACCGTGTCCCTCAGCACCTCATCCACCTGTCGCTTAAACATCTCCAGGGAAGGTGAATCAACCACCTCCCTGGGCAGCCTCTGCCACTGCCCAATGACCCTTTCTGGGAAAAATTTTTTCTTAATGTCTTCCCTAGTGGAGCTTGAGGCCATTCCCTCTTGTCCTGTCCCCTGGCACTTGGCAGAAGAGTCCAGCTCCCTCCTCTCTACAACCTCCTTTCAGGTAGTTGTAGAGAGCAACGAGGTCTCCCCTCAGCCTCCTCTTCTCCAGGATAAACACCCCCAGCTCTCTCAACCGTTCCTCATAAGGCCTGTTCTCCAGCCCCTTCACCAGTTTCATTACTTTTCTCTGCTCCTAAAGTTTTTCTTTTATCATCTAACAAATCTCGATTGTTCCAATTTAAAACATTAAAACTTTAAAGAACTGACAAGTTGATGGGATTTTCATTCTGATGTCTTTGTTCAGATTTAGCTTTTCACAGAAATCTTTTTCAGAGCTTTTAATTTGTAGAATTTAAGTGGTTTTGGCAACTACTACCTTGTTCTGTTAGAAGTTGAAGTGGCTTTTGTCTCTCAAACTTTAAGTAATTGAAATCTTTAATTGAGAGTGGGAGTATAGATTAAGAAATGTTGAGTAACTGAAAAAAATAGACTGCACAGACCTTTTTAGATCATGTTTTGCTCAAGCTGAATTTCTTACCATGTCAATGTATCATTTGCTTTTTTTAGTGACTCCAGTATTTGCCAGCGTTCCCAGTGACATGACAGTGGAAGTTGGTACAAATGTGCAGATCCCCTGTAGTGCTCAAGGAGAGCCAGAGCCAGTAATCACCTGGAATAAGGTACTAAATA
Source organism: Coccyzus lansbergi (assembly GCA_033558105.1). Lineage (NCBI taxonomy): Eukaryota > Metazoa > Chordata > Aves > Cuculiformes > Coccyzidae > Coccyzus > Coccyzus lansbergi. The sequence continues at coordinate 895,520 of JAUMJK010000508.1, forward strand.
TTTGTTGGGTTGCTGCAGAAAGGCTGTGGCTTTTCCATCTCTTTGTAACTAGCTATTTAAAGTGCGTTCTGTAAAATTATTGCTTGCTCTGGTGTCTGAAAATGTTACTTGAAAGTTCCAGCAGCAAAACTTTTAATACAGAGCATATGGACTCGCATTAGAATCATGGAATCATAAAATAGTTTGGATTGGAAGGGACCTTAAAGATCATCCATTTCCAACCTCCCTGCCATGAACAGTGACACCTCCTACTGGATCAGGCTGCCCAAGGTCCATCCAACCTGGCCTTGAACACCTCCAGGGATGGGGCAGCCACCACCTCTCTAGGGAACCCGGGTCAGGACTTCACCGCTCCCTTAGAGAAGAAATTCTTCCTTATACCTAGCCTAAATCTCCAGTTTTAAAACCATTCCCTCTCATCCCATCACCACAAGCCTTTGTGAACAGTCCTTCCTCATTTTTCTTGTAGCCCCTTCAGGTACTGTAAGGTCACTATAAGGTCTCCTCAGAGCCTTCTCTTCTGCAGCCTGAAGCATTCCGGGAGGTATTATAAAAATGTAGATATGGCACTTCTGGGACACGGTCTGGTAGATGTGGTGATGTTGGGCTGATGATTGGATTTGATTATCTTACAGGTCTTTTCCAACCTTAATGATTCTATGATTCTATGTATATAGACATCAAACCTAAATTTTCTATACAATGTTATATATGTATCGTTATGCACATCATTATACAGACTACCTAAAACTCACAATGTAGACCTTAAAAGGCCCTATTGATTTTAGTGACAGTGCTGTGCAAATATCCTATTAATGATCACACTTTCAATATTGGACTCGATGATCTGGTGGGTCTCTTCCAGCCTGGTGATTCTATGATTCTATGATATTATAGATGTACAGCAATAAAACCCCTGTACTCCTTAATCTTTTCATGCTGTTAGGTGGGACATGTTTTGGTAACACTATGATAACCTCTCTATGGCTTTGATGTCCATTGGTGCACAATAGTTTTATTGAACTATTATTTAGAGCTACTGGTGTATTAATGAGTTCATAGAATCATAGAATCATAGAACAACCAGGTTGGAAGAGACCCATTGGATCATCGAGTCCAACCATTCCTATCAAACACTAAACTATGTCCCTCAGCACCTCATCTACCCGTGTCTTAAACACCTCCAGGGAAGGTGAATCAACCACCTCCCTGGGCAGCCGATTTCAACGCCCAGTGACCCTTTCGGTGAAAAACTTCCTCCTAAACTCTAGCCTAAATCTCCCCTGGCGGAGCTTGAGGCCATTCCCTCTTGTCCTGTCCCCTGTCACTTGGCGGAAGAGCCCAGCTCCCTCCTCTCTACAACCTCCTTTCAGGTAGTTGTAGAGAGCAATGAGGTCTCCTCTCAGCCTCCTCCTCTCCAGGATAAACACCCCCAGCTCTCTCAGCCGCTCCTCATAGGTCCTGTTCTCCAGCACCTTCACCAACTTCGTTGCTCAATATTTTTCTAATATTGTTCTCTAATATTGTTGCTCAATATTGTTGCTAATATTGTTCTTCAGTTTTCCTGATTATCTTTTCTCCAATTAGTCAGCATTAGAAAGTGTACTTTAATTACCTTAAGTAACTGCTAAAGATGTCGTATGTGAAGAACTCATGCATAGAAAGCTCCTGAGATCTCTTTTAAGTTGGTTAATTTTGAGTAAAATCAAATAAATATCTTCTCAAGAAGTGCTATCATAGTTTGGGGGTCTTAAATTTTATGTGGTTTGTAACTATTAAAATAATTTGATTTATTATAACGAGTACTTAGAGAAGCAAGTAAATGATGATAAATGAGTTGATGATCCAGAGGGTCTCTTCCAACCTGATGATTCCATGATTCTATAAAATACTTTTTATGCTTTAGAGGTACATGCTAGTCCTTCTTCTAGCCAAATGGTGGGTCCTGCAATTGGGGCACAACAACCCTATGCAGAGCTACAGACTGGGAGTAGTCTGGCTGGAAGACTGCCAGGAGGAGAGGGACCTGGAGGTGTTGGTCGACAGCAACTCAACATGAGCCAGCAGTGTGCCCAGGTGGCCAAGAAGGTCAATGGCATCCTAGCTTGGATGAGAAATGGTGTGACCATCAGGTCCAGGGAGGTTCTTCTCCCTTTGTACTCAGCACTGGTGAGGCCGCTCCTTGAATATTGTGTCCAGTTCTGGGCCCCTCAGCACAAGAAGGATGTTGAGGCTCTGGAGCAAGTCCAGAGAAGAGTAACGAAGCTGGTGAAGGGTCTGGAGAACAGACCCTATGAGGAACGTCTGAGAGAGCTGGGGGTGTTTAGCCTGGAGAAGAAGAGGCTGAGGGGAGACCTTATTGCTCTCTCCAACTACCTGAAAGGAGGTTGTGGAGAGGAAGGAACTGGGCTCTTCTCCCAAGGGACAGGGGACAGGACAAGAGGGAATGGCCACAAGCTCCTCCAGGGGAGATTTAGGCTGGAGATTAGGTGGAAGTTTTTCACAGATAGGGTCATTGGGCATTGGAATAGGCTGCCCAGGGAGGTGGTTGATTCACCTTCCCTGGAGGTGTTTAAGGTACAGGTAGATGACGTCCTGAGGGACGCGGTTTAGTGTTTGATAGGAATGGTTGAACTCAATGATCTAGTGGGTCTCTTCCAACCTGGTTGTTCTATGATTCGATGATTCTATGACTGATGTCTTGGCATACAAAGTAGGAATATAAAATAACATGTAAAATTTAAAAAAAAGAAGGAGAAAGAAGACAAACATTCAGATTTGAAAAACAAAGCGCGTTTAGAATAACTAAATATTGTGCTTTGCCGCAGGATGGAGTACAGGTAACCGAGAGTGGAAAATTTCATGTCAGTCCAGAGGGATTTCTTACCATTCGTGATGTCGGAACAGCTGATGAAGGTCGATACGAATGTGTTGCCCGGAATACCATCGGATACTCCTCCGTTAGCATGGTGCTTAGTGTTAATGGTAAGATATATCACTCACAGCTATGCGTTAGAATATTAGTTTTATTCTAATTGCTTCATTTGTAAGATGCAAACATGTGGGTGGATGAGGTGCTGAGGGACATGGTTTAGAGATTGGTGGGAATGGTTGGACTTGATGATCCTGTGGGTCTCTTCCAACTTGGTGATTTTATGATTCTAAATGTTAAAATCTTTCTTTTATTCATATTTTCCTTTTCCCCCCTTAATTTTTTTCTCACTTAATTCAGGCAATTATGTGCAGATGTAAGATGGGAATATGTGAGCCAGAATGTCTCTAGGAGTTAAGCTGCAAAACAAACAATGATTTGGGCTCCAGTTAATCGTTCTGCTTTCCTCTTGAGATATTAGTTGGATCTATTAGAATTTGCTAGTTGAATACACAGCCTAATCCTTAGGGTTAACTTGACAAAAAGGTCCTGGGGCATCTTTGAAGGGGCACTGACAGCACTTGCTTGAAAATAAGGCTGTAGCCGTTGTGAAAGAACTTCAGAAAGTCATAATGATCTTAAGAAGCTATAGGAATAAACAGAAAAAAAAGAGAATATTTGAGCCTATTCTAATTATTTGGAAGTAATAATGACAAATAATAGTTTGTACATAGTAATTAGTAATAAAGCAACCAAAGAGGAGAGGAGAGGGGGAGGAGAGGAGAGAGAGGAAGAGGGAGAGGAGGGAGGGAGAGGAGAGAAGGAGGGAGAGGAAGCTTTGAAAAGCTTGCAAACAACATTTTTTTAGCATCAGCTGATTTTGTCCATCTACTGATTTAATTCCCGTGTATTTGCTTTGGACTTTCCCCCTACTTTCCCCTTCTTCCTGTGTAACTTGTCCAATCTAAACACACTCTGGAAATTGTTAGCTGTTGCCTCTGGACCTGGTAGTTCTTGGTTTAGCCTGAAAGGAAGGTTATTAGCCCTAGATATGTTGTACAAACATCCAGCTGCAACTGAGCACTGTGTAAATAGGGAGATGAATGGGCTTAGGCATTACTGAGCCTGCAGCATTATGAATAGTTGTGATTTTTAACGTAGTGTTAAAAAACCAGATAATTTTAAAGTAGAAAGCAAAGTACTGATTAAAACGAATAAAATTTTATAGCCCTTTTAAAACTAATATGTGTTGCTTATTAGACTAAACTTAGGAGAGGAGCAATGTTTATTTACTGTGGCTATTTGAGAATACATGAAATTTTGTGGGATTTATTTTTAAAGATTTGGTGCACTTTTTGCACTTTGTTCATTTTTGAGGGAGAAATATCTTTGTGTGATGCGTGTTTTGCAAACGACAAACAGGCTGAGAGAGTTGGGGTTGTTCATCCTGGAGAAGAGAAGGCTCCAGGAAGACCTTATAGTGACCTTCTAGTACCTGAAGGGGCTACAAGAGAGCTGGGGAGGGACTCTTTACCGTATCTTGTTGTGGTAGGATGAGAGGGAATGATTTTAAATTGAAAGGAGGGAGGTTTAGATTAGACATTAAGAAGGAGTTCTATACCATGAGGGCGAGGTGGCCCTGGCCCAGGTTGCCCTGGGAAGCTGTGGCTGCCCCATCCCTGGAGGTGTTCAAGGCCAGGTCGGATGGGGCTTGGGCACTTGATCCACTGGGAGGTGTCCCTGCCCATAGCAGGGGGATTGGAATTGGATTATCTTTAAGATCCCTTCCAACCCAAACTATTCTATGATTCTTGTAAATGCTTTAATATTTTACTTCAAATTCTGTGTTAATTCAGCTCTAATTCAATACTAACTAAAATCAAAGGGAAGACTTGTGATTTCAATGGATATAGATCAGGGTCTTGATACCAACGCTGAAAGATGATTAAATACCACCCCAAGAAAAGTCCTTGATAATAATTAAGTTTTTCTTTTGTCATTTTCATTTGGAATCATAGAGTCACTAGGTTGGAAAGGACCCCCTGGATCATCAAGTCCAACCATTCCCATCAGTCACTAACCCATGCCCCTCAGCACCTCATCCACCCATTCCTTAAACACCTCCAGGGATGATGACTCAACCCCCTCCCTGGGCAGCCTCTGCCAGTGCACAATGACCCTTTCGGTGAAGAATTTTTTCGTTATGTCAAGCCTAAACCTACCTTAGCAGAGCTTGAGGCCATTCCCTCTCATCCTGTCCCCTGTCCCTTGGGAGAAAGGCCCAGCTCCCTCCTCTCCACAACCTCCTTTCAGGGAGTTGTAGAGAGCAATGAGGTCTCCTCTCAGCCTCCTCTTCTCCAGGATAAACACCCCCAGCTCTCTCAGCCTCTCCTCATAAGACCTGTTCTCCAGGCCCTTCCCCAGCTTCGTTGCTCTTCTCTGGACTCGCTCCAGAGCCTCAACATCCTTCTTGTGGTGAGGGGTCCAAACTTGTAACTGCACTTGAAACTGTAGGACTAATTAACGAATGGATAGTTAAGTGCTGTGTGCATTTAGTATCATTTTTTTGTTTTAGAATTACATACAAGATGACTTTTAAACTTAGGTTAACTCCTTTTTTAAATGAATTTTACAGTACTGAAATATGCTTTTATGGACTTCCAAAGTGGTTAAGAACTTTATGTTTGGACGGACAAATGCTTAAAGAACAGAGGTTTACTTTGTACAACTGCAGTGATGTCATGTCTAGACTCTGTTTTATAGAAGTATCTTTTTGTGTGTGGCCATTTTTGCAGTAACATGGGAATTCCTCTTTTTGTAGTCCCTAATGTCAGCCGAAACGGAGATCCTTTTGTACAAACATCAATTGTGGAAGCAATTGCAACTGTTGACAGAGCAATAAATTCAACGCGTACACATCTGTTTGACAGGTATCCTCTTCTTTTCTTATATTTGAGAAGTCAAAATTAATTTGGCATATACTAAAAATAATGAAAGATTCATTAAGCAAGATGCCATCTTATTATTTAAATAACGTTAGCACCTGGTTAGTTCTGGGAATAATAACACTTTAACACGTAAGGTTTCCTGTGCAATATGTTGAGATCTCGATTTGTTGCAGCAATTTGTTGAGATCGCATGTATTAAAAGACTGCTAGATGTTTAATTGCATATAATTATTTAATGCTTTATTATCTTCTTCAATATTTTTTGTTTGCCTTCCATTTCGAGATGACTAACCAAGGTATGTACTAACCATGTCGCTCAACTTTTACGTGATTTATGTAGTGTTGTTATTTTGTATTTCCTGCGTGCACTTACTGTTTTTTCTCAAATTATCTATCAGTCGGCCTCGTTCTCCAAACGATTTGCTAGCCTTATTTCGCTACCCAAGGGATCCATACACTGTTGAGCAAGCAAGAGCTGGGGAAATATTTGAAAGAACATTGCAGCTTATTCAAGATCATGTACAAGATGGTTTAATGGTTGACCTGAATGGAACAAGTCAGTACTCTTTCTTTATTTTTCTGTGTTTAAGCATATTTGCCTTCTTAAGTCATTATACTTAGATACGTTTCTTCTCTGAGTCTGGGTCTCAATTGCAGAACCATTACATTGAAATCAGTGGAGTATTTGTCTTTGCAAAACTTCTTCGAATATCTATGTTTGCCCAACCCACTCCTTCGTTTCCACATTTCTACAATATAGTGTAACTCATGGTTTTTTGAGGTCTCCGAGTACAGTGTTTTTTTCTTTTCCTGATGTTGACATAATAGGGAAAAATTCACATTCAGATTCTTCTGTGGCTCAAATTTAGTGTCATGGAAGCACATAATGAGTCCTGTTTGTTAAGTCCCTGTGTGTTAATTCATAGGACCATTGCTTCAAGACAGACTCTTATGTATTAAAAGTAATCAGGATTTTGTTCATGTTTCTTGAAGTAAAACCATTTAGCGTCTGTTTGCCTTGGCGAGGGGAAAACATGATATAACAGTAAGGATTTGTGTGCTTTACAAACCAAGTTTTCTTCATGTATCATGATGGTATTCAAAGAATTATTTGCTATTCATTCACTCTCCTGGGTAGAAAACTGGTTGGCTGGCCAGGCCCAGAGAGTGGTAGTAAATGGTGTTAAATCCAGCTGGAGGCCAGTGACAAGTGGGGTTCCCCAGGGCTCAGTGCTGGGTCCAGCCATGTTCAATGTCTTAATCAATAACCTGGATGAAGGCATCAAGTGTACCCTTAGCAAGTTTGCAGATGACACTAAGGTCATCTTAGTGATGAGACTGGGTGGAAGTGTCGATCTGCTGAAGGGTAGGGAGGCTCTGCAAAGGGACCTAAACAGGCTGGACAGCTGGGCAGAGTCCAATGGGATGAGGTTTAACACGGCCCAATGCCAGGTCCTGCACATGGGGCACAACAACCCTATGCAGAGCTACAGACTGGGAGAAGTCTGTCTAGAAAGCAGCCAGGAGGAGAGGGAGAGGGTGTTGGTTGACAGCCGACTGAACATGAGCCAGCAGTGTGCCCAGGTGGCCAAGAAGACCAATGGCATCCTGGCTTGTATCAGAAATGGTGTGACCAGCAGGTCCAGGGAGGTTCTTCTCCCTCTGGACTCAGTATTGGTAAGACCACTCCTTGAATCCTGTGTTCAGTTGTGGTCCCCTCAGCACAAGAAGGATGTTGAGACTCTGGAGCAAGTCCAGAGAAGAGCAACGAAACTGGGGAAGGGGCTGGAGAACAAGCCTTATGAAGAGCATCTGAGAGAGCTGGGGATGTTTAGCCTAGAGAAGAGGAGGTTGAGAGGAGACCTCATTGCTCTCTCCAACTACCTGAAAGGAGGTTGTGGAGAGGAGGGAGCTGAGCTCTTCTGCCAAGTGACAGGGGACAGGACAAGAGGGAATGGCCTCAAGCTCCAACAGGGGAGATTTAGGCTAGAGATTAGGAGGAGGATTTTCACGGAAAGGGTCATTGGGCATTGGAATAGGCTGCCCCGGGAGGTGGTTGATTCACCTTCCCTGGAGGTGTTTAAGGGACGAGTAGACGAGGTGCTGAGGGACATGTTTTATTGTTTGATAGGGATGGTTGGACTCGATGATCCGATGGGTCTCTTCCAACCTGGTTGTTCTATGATTCTTTCAGTGTGTGTCAAACTAAACTGATCCCTTTAGCAGTGATCTGATGTAATGAGAAATAACTATTGCTGCTCCTTATAAATAGCAGAAAAATGTGAGGTTTGGTATTTCTACCTTTGAGTTATTGGAGTCCAAGTTCAAATTCATGGAGTCCAGTTGGAGCATGTACAACTTATGTGTGTGGATAGGTTTGAGAGAGAACTGGAGCGTTTGGAAATAATGAGAGGCTTTTAGGAGAGAGACTTGAGACTCAGCCAAAAGCTACATTGAAAATCTAGAGGAAATATTTTTCCTCATTATATTCTTTTTGATGTTTATAATTGCGTATTTATTGTAACTTCCGAAAACTTTAACTCTGACCGTGAGCTAGTGAAGTATTTATACAACCAGAAACTGTGAGCTTTGTAGAGTCCTGGAATGTTTGCTAGTAAAAGAAGCTTGTTACTCATTATTAGAGCTGAGTAAATAATTTGTGATGGATTGTTTAGCACAAAAAACTTATTCAAAATTCTTTGAAGGCTTATGTTTTATAAGAGCAACCCAGTTTAATTTGATTCTCTGATTAGATACGTATGCAAGTGTATGGAGTTTAATACTAGGAATACGTGAAGTCTGATGTGTGAGAATTCCTGGACTAATTTTCACTAGGATTTGTAACACTGAAATGCAGTCACCTAAGTTTACCAAAAATTGGCATTAAAGCATACAAAATTCCATTCACAACCAGAGTTTGCCTCTCTGCCCTACAAAATACACAGAGACCTGGCTTTTCAGGGAACTTGATTAGTAAAATAAACCTGTTTTCATTTAAATGCTCAGATTTTAATACTCCTATTTGTCTGTATTTGGTTTCATTTCAAATGCAGAGCTCCATGAAAGGTGTCACTTAGCACTTCTGCATTGTGAACTGTCAAGAAATTTGACAGTTTCCCATCCAGAGACTTTTAAAATGTAAAATCTTGGACTATCCCAAGGAAAGATTATGGAGCCAAATGCAGTGCCAGACTGTGTAATAAAGGGAACAGCCACAAATTGCTGCTTGGGATGTTCAGACTGGATGTTAGGAAACAGTTCTCTCCAGGAGGCCAATGCAGCACTAGAACAACTTATCCAGAAAAGCCGAAGAATCAAGTCTTTGGAGATTTTCAAGCCCACTAGGCAGGGATATGGCTGAGCTGATCTGGTACTCTTGCTTCAAGCAGGAGCTTGGTCTGGTTAATAGGACCCTTATAATCAACATTTCATAGAATCACAGAACAACCAGGTTGGAAGAGACCCACCGGATCATCGAGTCCAACTGTTCCTATCAAATACTAAACCGTGTCCCTCAGCACCTCATCCACCCGTCCCTTAAATACCTCCAGGGGAGGCAAATCAACCATTCTACCCCCAAATAGTTGAGCTTGACTCACAACTTTATTTCAGAAATGTTGATGAGGAGTTGGACCAGATGACCTTTGTGGTACCTTCCAACCCAAAGCATTCTATGATAACAACCGCAGACAATTGTTTACATAAAGACTGCATGAATAATGATCATAAGAAAATAACTTCATGATCAATGAAAGTCATTTAAAAAGGAGAATTATTATAAAAAAAAGACGTTTTCTGTGTGTAGTTCGTGCCTTAAACACCTCCAGGGAAGGGGAATCAACCTGGGCAGCCTATTCCAATGCCCAATGACCCTTTCCATGAAAAAATTCCTCCTAATCTCTAGCCTAAACCTCCCCTGGTGGAGCTTGAGGCCATTCCCTCTTGTCCTGTCCCCTGTCACTTGGGACAAGAGCCCAGCTCCCTCCTCTCCACAACCTCCTTTCAGGTAGTTGTAGAGAGTAATGAGGTCTCCTCTCAGCCTCTTATTCTCGAGGCTAAACACCCCCAGCTATCTCAGACGTTCCTCATGGGACCTGTTCTCCAGCCTCTTCACCAGCTTCGTTCTCTTCTCTGGGCACACTCCAGAGCCTCAACATCCTTCTTGTAGTGAGGGACCCAGAACAGAACACAGTATTCAAGGAGCGGCCTCACCAGTGCTGAGTACAGAGGGAGAATCACCTCCCTGGACCTGCTGGTCACGCCATTTCCGATCCAAGCCAAGATGCCATTGGCCTTCTTGGCCACCTGGGCACACCGCTGCATTTTTTTTTTTTTTTTGCTGCATTACCCACTGGCATTTACTAGTTTTGCTCTGTGGCTTGTTTTTCTTTTTCCTAGCCTGGAGTATTCCATAAGATAATTCATGTATGCCTACGAGAACATGTTAGGTTTGCCTAATGCAAGCACTAGACCTCTAATACCTTCACTTTAACTTGTAAAACATGTGGAGTACATGTAACCTGGGTCTGTTAAAACACAGATCCCTGGACTGAGCACAGGTCCTGTCTCAGCTGAGCAGCTCTGAGCAGTCCAGTCCCTTTCAAGGCAAAGACAAAGAGGGGCTTTGGGTAGATTGTTTGAAATTGGCCTGCTGTGTAGAAATTGCCAGAGTTGATTTGCACACGTTGAATATAGGTGAAGGTTGGTGCCTTTGCAAGCAGACCAGGACCAAGGTCAGCATTAAAAGAAACATTTCCTGACTGTGTGCTGCTAGCCTGCACCAGCCTCTCACAAAACTGCATTCAGTTAATGTTCCTGAGCATTTACCACCATGCAGAACTTTGTGAGCCTGTGGAAACACAGTAACCCTGCACAGTCATTTCTTTTTTTCCTTCTGCCTTTATTCTTCTTATTTGGTTTTACTCCAGACCTAAGACTTTCCAGATGAAGGTCAATGGTGATGTCTGATGGTTTCTAGTTAACTGAAAGTATATGGGTCTACACTGTCAAATACTCATCCATACTATATCCATTAATCACTTAAGATGTGCCTAAGCTTTGGATCAACAGGGTCATAGAATCATAGAATAGACAGGTTGGAAGAGACCCCCACCCAGATCATCGAGTCCAACCATTCCCATCAATCACTAAACCATGTCCCTCAGCACCTCATCCACCCATCCCTTAAACACCTCCAGGGAAAGTGAATCAACCCCCTTCCTGAGCAGCCTGTTCCCCTGCCCAATGACCCTTTCCGTGAAATATGTTTTCCTGATGTCCAGCCTGAACCTCCCCTGGTGGAACCTGAGGCCATTCCCTCTCGTTCTGTCCCCTGTCACTTGGTACAAGAGGCCATTACCCTCCTCTCTACAACCTCCCCTCAGGGAGTTGTAGAGAGCAATGAGGTCTCCCCTCAACCCCTCTTCTCCAGGCTAAACACCCCCAGCTCTCTCAGCCTTCCATTTAAAATGAACCTCCCAGTCATCTTCACTTACTGTGAGTTGTGGTATGCTCTATGGAAGGAACAGTGTGGATTCTTTTCAAATTAAGTGAAAAGTGTGGTCCAGGGTCACATTTAGCCTAGACAAGAGGAGGCTGAGAGAAGACCCTGTTACTCTCTACAGCTACCTGAAGGAGGTTGTAGAGAGGAGGGAGCTGGGCTCTTCTTCCAAGTGACAGGGGACAGGACGAGAGGGAATGGCCTCAAGCTCCGCCAGGGGAGATTTAGGCTAGAGATTAGGAGGAAGTTTTTCACACAGAGAGTCATTGGGCATTGGAAGAGGCTGCCCAGGGAGGTGGTTGATTCACCTTCCGTGGAGGTGTTTAAGGGACGGGTAGATGAGGTCCTGAGGGACATGGTTTAGTGTTTGATAGGAATGGTTGGACTCGATGATCCGATGGGTCTCTTCCAACCTGGTTGTTCTGTGATTCTATGATTCCTTCATTCAGTCCAGGAAAACAATGTTAAGCTTTTCCGAAGGAAACATACTCCTATTACGCAATGGCTACAGTGGATGTGTTCCTCAACATCAAAAATGTCACTCTACAGACACATTTCTGTTGGTCTAGAGAAGTTGATAGTGTGGATTTAGCTCAAATTAATGCCTTATTTTGCTTTTGTGAAGTGAAGCCAAACTATTTCTAAGAAAAACCCCACTTTTTAGAATGACTCCTAATAGGCAGCGTCGACAAGGTGCAGCTTGACCTGCTGTCTGCAGGCGCCTGACACTGTGCTTGGAGACCTTATGATCTTCAGTCCTTCCACATGCTGTCATGCCACACCATAGTACAGCCTTACTTTGAAGTTATAAAAATGTAATTCTAATGAATTAATGGTGTATACTTTGTATATATTATTTTTCTGTGAACTGAGAAAAACAAACGCTGGAAAGCGGAATGTTGTAGTCCCAGAGGTGAGTAGTGTGGATTGCAGAGGAAACCTCTGCCAAGTGGTATGCAAACACCAATTCTGTTTAGAAACTAGTCCTGGGTAATGTGAATATGAGTTACTCCACACCACTTCTCCTAGAGTTCACTCCTCTGTTTAGCTCTATTACCTGTGGTTATTTTCTGTTGTGTTGCTGTTGAATTTTCTTTCTTAAAGTTTTCTGTAATAAAGCAAAGCAAAATAGGGATGTGAATTCTGAAGTCTCAAAAGATAAAATCTTAAAATCTGCGAAAATTTATTGACCGTTTTGTAAATGCTTTTATTGATACAGATAAAAATTACCCATTTTTCTCAAGATGAGGGGTTTGTTTCTGAAAACATCTCTGCTTTCTTAAGTGACCAAATAAGAAATGAGCTGCTTCTGTAAACATTTTGTAGAAGTTGTGCTTGAGTTGGCATTTTAGAGTTCCCCTGTGACCTAATAGTGGCTGTTGCTTAAATGACCTAATGTTCTGAAACATATATGTGTGATTATTATTGTTCTTTTGAAACAAAAGAGATGTTTAATCTGGCAGAAAATGCAGTATAATAAGTAACATTTCAAAGAAATGAATGATGTGTGGGTTCCACGAATCTATCAAGTCTTTGATTTTTCTCTTTGTCTCTCTTCTGCTTTCAGGTTATCACTATAACGACCTTGTATCCCCACAGTACTTGAATCTGATAGCGAATCTCTCGGGATGTACAGCCCATCGGCGAGTGAACAACTGCTCAGATATGTGCTTCCACCAGAAGTACAGGACGTATGACGGAACATGCAACAACCTTCAGCATCCCATGTGGGGCGCTTCTCTGACAGCGTTTGAACGTCTGTTAAAGTCGGTCTATGAAAACGGATTTAATTTGCCTCGAGGAATTGAACCCAGGAGGCTCTCTAACGGCTACCCCCTCCCAATGCCTCGCTTGGTTTCAACTACTCTGATTGGAACAGAAACAATAACTCCCGATGACCAGTACACTCACATGCTCATGCAGTGGGGGCAGTTTCTTGACCATGACCTTGACCTCACCGTGGCTGCTTTAAGTGAGGCCAGGTTTTCGGATGGTCAGCATTGCAGTTCTGTTTGTACGAATGATCCTCCATGCTTTTCCATCATGATCCCACCCAACGATCCCAGAGTCCGAAACGGTGCGCGCTGCATGTTTTTCGTACGCTCCAGTCCGGTTTGCGGAAGCGGCATGACCTCTCTCCTGATGAATTCCGTGTATCCGCGAGAGCAGATCAACCAGCTGACTTCGTACATCGATGCTTCCAATGTCTATGGCAGTTCGGACCACGAAGCTCTAGAAATCAGAGACTTGGCGAGTCAAAGGGGTCTTCTGAGACAGGGCATCGTACAAAGATCTGGCAAGCCCCTTCTTCCCTTTGCTACCGGTCCACCAACAGAATGTATGAGAGACGAAAACGAGAGCCCAATTCCCTGCTTTTTAGCTGGTGATCAGCGTTCTAACGAACAGCTGGGTCTTACCAGCATCCACACCTTGTGGTTTAGAGAACACAACAGAATTGCCACAGAGCTACTGAAACTCAATCCGCACTGGGACGGTGACACAATCTATCACGAAACACGCAAAATTGTTGGTGCGGAAATGCAACACATAACATTTAGCCACTGGCTGCCTAAGATCTTTGGAGAGGTAGGCATGAAGATGCTTGGCGAATATAAGGGTTATGATCCCAGTGTTAATTCTGGCATAACTAATGAGTTTGCAACTGCCGCTTTTAGGTTTGGTCACACACTCATTAATCCTTTTCTGTATCGACTGGATGAAAACTTTGAACCTATTCCACAAGGCCATCTACCTCTTCATAAGGCATTCTTCTCTCCATTTCGGATTGTAAATGAAGGAGGCATTGATCCACTTCTAAGGGGATTGTTTGGTGTTGCTGGTAAGATGCGTGTCCCATCACAATTACTCAATACAGAATTAACAGAAAGACTCTTCTCCATGGCACGTACTGTGGCTTTAGATCTGGCAGCTATCAATATTCAGAGAGGCAGAGATCATGGAATTCCTCCCTACCATGATTTTAGAGTTTACTGTAATCTTTCTTCAGCTCAGACTTTTGAAGATCTGAAAAATGAAATTAAGAATCCTGAAATCAGGGAGAAGCTTAGCAGGTGAGCCTGAGGTGAAGAAAACCCATCAATTATGTAAATGTGCATGCGAAGTTAGTAACTAAATGTCTTCTCTGGGAGATAATACTTGTTAAGAAAGAGTTAATGAGATTTTTTTCAGAAATTTCCATACGTACCAGGGTAGATGTGGAAAATTCCCTCATGCAGATAATTTCTTTGCTTCTGTATCTCTGTGATCAATAAGAAGTTAGCATGTGCTGCATGTGTTTGTTAAATGACTAATTTAGAATCATAGAACAACCAGGTTGGAAGAGACCCATCGGATCATCGAGTCCAACCATTAATATCAAACACTAAACCAAGTCCCTCAGGACCTCATCCACCTGTGCCTTAAACCCCTCCAGGGAAGGTGAATCAACCACCTCCCTGGGCAACCTACTCCAATGCCCAATGACCCTTTCTGTGAAAAACCTCCTCCTACTCTCTAGCTTAAACCTCCCCTGGTGGAGCTTGAGGTCATTCCCTCTCATCCTGTCCCCTGTCACTTGGGAGAAGAGCCCAGCTCCCTCCTTTCCACAACCTCCTTTCAGGTAGTTGTAGAGAGTAATGAGGTCTCGTTTGAAATGTCGCGTTTTACAAATGCTGTTAGAAGATGGAAGTTGTTTCAATGCAAGGTCAGACTTAATTCCAGTCACGTTCAAGTATTTGCATGTTCAGTTCTATCCATTCCATACACTATTAAGAAATGGGAATATTGTCCGCTGTATTTTCACATGGCCATCCTTCTCGGCTAGTAGTTTGTTCATCTTTAGAGCTTCGGTGTTTGAAAATAAGTCTTTAGCTACCTGCCACCCTTAGTTTTATCTACACAAAGACAGAGAATTAGTCTCACTACAGTAAAGAAATACAAACAATACAAACAGAGTACAGAGGGGCAGGAAAGAGGAGCTATTGAAAAAGAAGTAATTCTACGGAATCAGAAGAAAGCTACTAGGAGAAAGGCAGTTGTGGGCTAGGCTTGCAGACCCCCATGATATTATTCACATACGCAACCTACACTGCAAGACTTCGTGCATATACACCTACAAGTTATTCACAAATGATCATAGAACAACCATAGAATCATAGAACAACCAGGTTGGAAGGGTCCCATCGGATCATGTCACTGGCATTTTTTACTGCGGGTTGCTCGTATCTCTTGCCCTTGATTTTACGACGTACTGGTTATTTTGTGATGTAAAATATGTGATTTTAAAGACTTGTGGCTTTCTGTTTCTAGGTTGTATGGTTCCCCGCTGAACATAGACCTGTTTCCTGCCCTAATGGTAGAAGACTTAGTTCCAGGGAGCCGACTGGGGCCAACGTTGATGTGTCTGTTAAGTACCCAGTTTAGGCGTATTCGTGACGGAGACAGGTAAATCAAAATAGAATGGAAACCAAATTAAATTTTAAATTGAGGATGCTTAGTAACATGTGCAAAGTCTCATTTCCAAGTCATTTGTCATTATAATGTATAATTGAAAAGATAGAAAATAGCAGTTTTAAATGCTTTTAGAATCATAGAGTCATAGAATCACCAGGTTGGAAGAGACCCAATCAGATCATCGAGTCCAACCATTCCCACCAATCTCTAAACCACGTCCCTCAGTACCTCATCCACCTGCACCTTAAACACCTCCAGGGAAGGCGAGTCAGCTGTCTCCCTGGGCAGCCTGTTGCAGTGCCTAACGACCCTTTCTGGAGGAATTTTTCCATTATGTCAAGCCTGAACCTTGCCTGGTGGAGCTTGAGGCCATTCCCTCTTGTCCTGTCCCCTGTCCCTTGGGAGAAGAGCCCAGCTCCCTCCTCTCCACAACCTCCTCTCAGGTAGTTGTAGAGAGCAATGAGGTCTCCCCTCAGCCTCCTTTTCTCCAGGCTAAACAACCCCAGCTATAGAATTATAGATTAATCATGGAAGCTATGCTTAATTCATTTTTTCAGTCTTCTTTTTAAGATGTATTGAAGTATGATACTGACCTGCGAAAAACACCACAGCAGCACATACTGAGTTTCCTTTCACCAGTTATTTGTATCTATTGCCTTTCTGAAAAGAGGATGTTACTAATCTCCTTTCATTGTTCATTAATTGATTTATTGGCAAAGAAATTGTGATGATTGAGACGTTTTGACTGTCTCTGTTACTTAAGGACAGGTTGGAAAATATCACTCTGCATGTAATTCCTGTACATATTTCATATTTCAGTCCATTTTTAATACAGTTAGTCTGTGCACCAAACACGTATTAAAAGCAGACAGGTTATAGAATCATAGAA
The DNA here is from genome assembly GCA_033558105.1 of Coccyzus lansbergi. Taxonomy (NCBI): domain Eukaryota; kingdom Metazoa; phylum Chordata; class Aves; order Cuculiformes; family Coccyzidae; genus Coccyzus; species Coccyzus lansbergi. The sequence continues at coordinate 912,181 of JAUMJK010000508.1, forward strand.
TCACCAGGTTGGAAGAGTCCCACCGGATCATTGAGCCCAACCATTCCTGTCAAACATTAAACCATGTCCCTCAGCTCCTCGTCCACCCGTCCCTTAAACACCTCCAGGGAAGGTGAATCAACCACCTCTGTAGGCAGCCTATTCCAATGCCCAATGACCCTTTCCGTGAACTTCCTCCTAATGTCCAGCCTAAACCTCCCCTGGTGGAGCTTGAGGCCATTCCCTCTTGTCCTGTCCCCTGTCCCTTGGGAGAAGAGTCCAGCTCCCTCCTCTCCACAACCTCCTTTCAGGGAGCTGGAGAGAGCAATGAGGTCTCCCCTCAGCCTCCTTTTCTCCAGGCTAAACACCCCCAGATCTCTCAGCTGTTCCTCATAAGGCCTGTTCTCCAGCCCCTTCACCAGCCTCGTTGCTCTTCTCTGGACTAACTTCAGAGCCTCAACATCCTTCTTGTGCTGAGGTGCCTAGAACTGAACACAGGATATGAGGAGCAGTCTCACCAGTGCAGAGTACAGAGGGAGAATAACCTCCCTGGACCTGCTGGTCACACCATTTCTGATCCAAGCCAAGATGCCATTGGCCTTCTTGGCCACCTGGAAAGAAATCCCAAAGAAAAACAATGAGATGGTTGTTCTTAAATCGCTTTACGTCCACATTATGAGAAATTTCTCATTTTCAGTTTCTGCAGTACCTGAAATAGGAAAATCACAGTTGTTACAGCAGCTCCATCTGCTTCACATGCTTTCAGCACACTCGGATGGAATCTGCAAATCAACATTTCCCTCATTTTGACATAGTTTGTGACCTAGAATCCTGAATTTTGCTTGTTGTGAGGGTAGAAAGACCTAAGCTGACTAGTCTCATTCTAAAGAAAGCAAACCAGAGTAAGAATTACTAAATTAGATTAGATTCTTGTTTTCTAATGTTACTTGCTTTATGTAAATTCTAAAATTGCTACTTAAGATAGTATAAAGGCTTTTTATTGCTGTAGTCAATAACACAAGCCTTTTTATATTGCTTTTTTTTTTAAAAACAAATCAACTTTCTCACATAAAATCCATTTAAAAATAAGCTGTAAAACACAAACCCATCATGCCTGGAGGCAGAGGGAGTGAAAGGAGAAATATATGCAGTATAAGCTCCGCATTGCTGGTGACAAGTGCCTCTTTGTGTCACAACAGGATTATGATAGAGCTTTTCATAGAGTCATAGACTCACCAGGTTGGAAGAGACCCACCAGATCATTGAGTCCAACCATTCCCATCAAACACTAAACCATGTCCCTCAACACCTTGTCCACCTGTCCCTTAAACCCCTCCAAGGGAAGGTCACTCAACCACCTCCCTGGGCAGCCTGTTCCAGTGCCCAATGACCCTTTCTGTGAAAATTTTTTTCCTAATGTCCAGCCTAAACCTGATGTCCAGCTTGAGGCCATTCCCTCTCATCCTGTCCCCTGTCACCTGGGAGAAGAGGCCAACTCCCTCCTCTCCACAACCTCCTTTCAGGTAGTTGGAGAGAGCAATGAGGTCTCCCCTCAGCCTCCTCTTCTCCAGGATAAACACCCCCAGCTCTCTCAGCCGTTCCTCATAAGGCCTGTTCTCCAGTCCCTTCACCAGCTTTGTTACTCTTCTCTGGACTCACTCCAGAGCCTCAACATCGTTCTTGTGGTGAGGGGCCCACAACTCAACACAGGATTCAAGGTGTGCTCTCACTAATGCAGAGTACAGAAGATCAAAGGATTTGCTGAAGGATTTGTCCTACACCAGGTAGTGCTGAAATAACACAAAGTGTTTTCAGTTCGGCACCTGGATCTCTCCCTTTAATATAATGTAAAGTTGAAACAGAATTTATGTAATAATTAATTTAATTCTTAACATAATATTGCAATATCTGTGGAAAACTCTCTGTTTTGTTTTTTTCACTATCAATCTTGTCTTTTCTGTGAGATTACAGGTTATGGTATGAGAACCCGGGTGTGTTCACTCCTGCTCAACTCACTCAAATCAAGCAGATATCTCTTGCCAGAGTTTTGTGTGACAACGGTGACAACATAACCAGGGTGCAACATGATGTCTTTAAGGTGGCTGAATTCCCCCATGGATATAGTAGCTGCGAAGATATTCCTAAACTGGACCTCAGGATGTGGCAAGATTGCTGTGAAGGTCTGTACGAGGTGGATAGGAGGGTATTAACATCCATTTTCTTTAGTGTCTGTTCATTTTATTTTAACAAAATATTCGACTGTTGTTCATTTTTTGTTACAAACTCAAATCTGGAGCAGAGAATAGCTAACTTCCCATTAGAAGAAGATGGGTGAGAAAGATCCTTATTTGCTGACATAAACATTGAGATGTTGTCTGCTCATCTGACTTTGTATCAAAAGTTGTATTCTGTGTCATTACTCATCAGCTGTGACACTGAGCAGTTTATTTGAGATAACCTTTTTGCTTCATTAATTGCAAGATTTTAGAGGAGAAAGGGGCCCAGAACTGACCCCAGGATTCAAGGAACGGTCTCACCAGTGCTGAGTACAGAGGGAGAAGAACCTCCCTGGCCCTGCTGCTTACACCATTTCTGATCCAAGCCAAGAAGCCATTGGCCTTCTTGGCCACCTGGGCACACTGCTGGCTCATGTTAAGTTGCTGTCAACCAACACCCCCAGCTCCTTCTCCTCCAGGCAGTTTCCAGCCAGACTTCTCCCAGTCTGTATCTGCTCAGGGTTGTTGTGCCCCAAGTGCAGGACCTGCCATTTGGCCTTGTTAAACCTCATCCCATTGTTCTCTGCCCAGCGATCCAGCCTCTTTAGATCACTTTGCAGAGCCTCCCAGAGGCTCTGCAAATCCTGAACCAGGGAGATGCCACACTCTTCCTCTAGTGTCCATTTAACACTTCTGGTAAGATACAGTTGTCCTCAACAGCGAGTCTTTTGGTGATATAGCTCAAAATTTGAAGCAGTAGGTAGTGTAAACTGATGAAGGATAACCCTTCATCCACATGTAGATACAGTAGACAGTGAAGAGTGGTTCTAACTTGTGTGACTTTCATAGAATCATAGAATCACCAGGTTGGAAGAGACCCACCAGATCATTGAGTCCAACTGTTCCTATCAAACACTAACCCATGGCCCTCAGCGCCTCCTCCACCCGTTCACTATGTTTACTACGAGAACAAACTTGGGTATCATTAAAAATGAAAAAAAAGTAGATACGTGTTTACTATTCAAAGATGTTGCTCAATTTAGCTTTTAAGTGGACTATTGTTTTGTCTTGTCCTGTAAACAAATCTTCAGAAGTTAATCACTTTCTAAGAACATTCATCCTTGAAAGAACTGGCTCAAAATGTCAGTTATTTGCAGAGACTAGGAGAATTAGATACTTTGGATTTCAATGAAATCTTGTACAGTTTCCCCTAGATATAATTTAATTTACTCCAGTTCTTACCATTTTTTTTATTCTGGTTATAATTTACTAGGTTTGCCATTCCCAAAGAGGTATGATAATCATAGAATCATAGAACAACCAGGTTGGAAGAGACCCACCGGATCATCGAGTCCAACCATTCCTATCAAAATATAATAACTTATAAAAGTCTAGATACTGTTGATGCATTGTAATTTTAATGCAAAGTCTTCCAGAATCTCTTCAAATTATCCCTGATGTATGACAGAAGCATTGAGAGAAAATCAGTTATCACTTTTCAGGTGCTTTACAGTAAGCAAATAAATCAAACTCTACCAGTTGAGTCCAAGTTAGCTTTGCCGTGGTTCACGCAACTTGGCTGACAGTTTCACAAATACGCTAATTACATCAATTTGGAAAAATTGTAGAGCTGCTCTGAGAAATTCTGTGCTGATTCTCTAAATGCTAAGCTGCCTCTGAGCCTCCTAGAGATGTTGTCTTTGGATCTTCTTTAGAATATTCAGCCTAACTTGTGTTTTCATTCAAGAATGTTACTACCACAGAGTACTACTGGATGCAGTACAGTTAGACAACTGCCAAGCAAAAGAAAGGGTAAATAACTAAATTCTTTAAAAAAAACTCTATCCCCTTCTTCAGAACTCTTTTGAAATGTCTGTAGTGGTTAATGAAGAAAAAAAAATGAAGTATGTGTGGCTTGAACTGCTTTCTTGCATGGATGTGATATTTTCTGTGGGGTGGTTTGATGCCACTGAGGAGTCACCTCGGTGAAGTAGGGGGCACAGGATACATTCACAAACAGCATTTATTTTAGTTAAGTACTTTTGGTTTGTTTATACCTTTGAATTTATATTTGTTGTTCGTTTATTTATAAGAAAAAACAGCATTATACTGTTCTCCACATTTCATAGAATCATAGAATCACCAGGTTGGAAGAGACCCATTGGATCATCGAGTCCAACCATTCCTATCAAACACTAAACCATTTCCCTCAGGACCTCATCCACCTGTGCCTTAAACACCTCCAGGGAAGGTGAATCAACCACCTCCCTGGGCAGCCTATTCCAATGACCCTCTGTGTGAAAAACTCCCTCCTAATCTCTAGCCTAAATCTCCCCTGGTGGAGCTTGAGGCCATTCCCTCTTGTCCTGTCCCCTGTCCCTTGGGAAAAGAGCCCAACTGCCTCCTCTCCACAACCTCCTCTGAGGTAGTTGTAGAGAGCAATGAGGTCTCCTCTCAACCTCCTCTTCTCCAGGCTAAAAATGCTCTCCAGGCTTTAAAATGCTTATTTTATAATTAAAATCCCCCTAAGTTAAAATCTAGGATACAGAACACTGTTCATTTCACTGTGTGTGTTTAATAAGTGACTCATGTTCAGCTGTTTCGGCTTCTGTTTTTGTAATCCTTCCTAGCTTGTTCAAATCCAAATAAATACTTTTCCATATGAAGAATAGTTACAAAAAACTACTTCTTGGATTTCTTGTGTACAACTAGTATTTATTCCTTATAAAACAGGACATTATCATAGAATCATAGAATCACCAGGTTGAAAGAGACCCATCGGATCATTGAGTCCAACCATTCCTATCAAACACTAAACCATGTCCCTCAGGACCTCATCCACCCGTCCCTTAAACCCCTCCAGGGAAGGTGAATCAACCGCCTCCCTGGGCAGCCTCTGCCAATGCCCAATGACCCTTTGTGTGAAAAACTTCTTGCTGATGTCCAGCCTGAACCTTCCCTGGAGGAGCTTGAGGCCATTCCCTCTCGTCCTGTCCCCTGTCACTTGGGAGAAGAGCCCAGCTCCCTCCTCTCTACAGCCTCCTTTCTATAATAACAATACCAGATTACCTTTAGATTTCAGTTAACAAATCCTACAACAGAATTACTAGTTAGGGGGAAAAGAAGGGGATCCATTGAGATAAACAAGTTTTTCTTCTGGCTTCCTTCACTTTCTGCCTTTCTTCATCTTGTTAGAGATGGTAATATTTAACTGAGCAAAGAACATCCAAGTTTCAGATTTTTTAAACATGAAATTTGTGCCTTTTCTCAGGTTCTCTAGTGCAAAATAGTACATTTTTTTTTAAAAAAAAGTTCTTAGTGTGCACCTCCAGGATTACTCTGACCGCCTTTGTATCTCTCTCCTGAACCTGAAGCACAGAAATAATAAATCTCGCTTCCCTCAGTAAAAACATACTGTTATGGATATGCCAAGTGTTTCTGTGAGATTAATTGTGCTGAAGAAAAAGACTAGAAATTAGGTGCAAAGACATATTGGCGCAAATGGAAACGTGCTTTTACTTCAAATATGTAAACTTGAAACTTTTCCATTCTGAGCCTTGAAAAGTTTCGCACGTTCTTTCCTAAATCAAAATGAAAGATGTACTTAGCCTTTTGGTTTATGCCAAAGAGTGACCATGTGGGAAGTGATTCAGATGAGATGCAAGGCATCATCATAAGCCTAATGTGATTTAGGAAGACAGTTTTTCATAACTGGTTCACAGTTAGCAACCAGCCTGCCTCTTGTGTCAAATACTGTTCTTCTTTCTTTAATTCTGGAAAACAGCCTTATACAAACAAAGCTGGGGAAGGGGCTGGAGAACAGGCCTTATGAGGAAGGGCTGAGAGAGCTGGTGGTGTTTAGCCTAGAGAAGAGGAGGCTGAGGGGAGACCTCATTACTCTCTCCAACTTCCTGAAAGGAGGTTGTAGAGAAGAGGGAGCTGGGCTCTTCTCCCAAGTGACAGGGGACAGGACAAGAGGGAATGGCCTCAAACTCCACCAGGGGAGGTTCAGGATGAACATTAGTTAAAAATTTTTCACAGAAAGGGTCTTTGGGCATTGGAAGAGACTGCACAGGGAGGGGCTTGATTCATCTTCCCTGGAGGTGTTTAAGGGACGGGTGGACAAGGTGCTGAGGGACATGGTTTAGTGTTTGATAGGAATGGTTGGACTCGATGATCTGGTGGATCTCTTCCAACCTGGTCGTTCTATGATTCTATGAAATTGTGATTAAGAATGTTTAGAGTCACTGAATTTTATTCGAAGATTCAAGACACATCCTTAACCTGAGTGCGTTTACACATGATCTCCGAATAGGATTGACCTATATTTATGAATTCTTGCATTTTAAAACCATCCCAACAGTTGTGCCATCATTGCTGACCACATTAACCTCTTTGGTTTAAGCATAGCTTCCAGAAAGACATAAACCATTTGTTTTAATAATTATGCTTTACTCCAAGATGAAAGTGTTGATTCACCTTCCCTGGAGGTGTATAAGGCACAGGTGGATGAGGTGCTGAGGGACATGGTTTAGTGTTTGATAGGAATGGTTGGACTCGATGATCCGATGGGTCTCTTCCAACCTGGTTCTTCTATGATTCTATGATGCTATGAAAATTCTCTTTTACTTCTATCGTTATATTATATTATGCACTACTCATCTTGCCTCTTCATCTTCAATTAAAATACTAAGCTGGGCTACACACAAAACATTGTGGAATGATTTAATGTTTAAAAATGTTAACAAGAATATGAGACTGCAATATCTTTGGTGACAATTGAAATTCTTTACCAAGAGCTCTTCAAAATACCACAGTGGTGCAATTTATGCCTGAACATGTTTTATCTACACAGATCTTGTAGTTTGCTTCTGTCACGTCATGGATTTTTTTGCTTTGTACGTTCAAATGTATTGTTTAAAATTGAAATCTACATTTAAAATGAAAATTTGCGTTTAAAGACAACATCTGTTAGCTTAATAACAACTGAGACTTTTCCAGGCTGCTAAGATAAAGTTCTGGTGTCTGTAATTCTAAGGATTGCACTCTTTCTTCTTTGACTAGTAGTACATTTTACATAGCATTTCTCTTTGATTACAGTTTTTATTGAGAGAATCAGTATTTTTATTTCATCCAGACAAAGTGTATTTTATCCTTCAGGTATCTGCAGTCAGTAGAATGTAGTTCTAATCCATAAACTTTAAGATCAGGTGGCCCTTAACTGGGACAGAGCTTAATCTTTGCTACCACGTCCCGTGCCAGTATTCACCATCCCTACTGAAAAGCAACAGGGAAGCACTAGACTGTTATTCACTGCATTTAAACCTAACCTCCTAGATGAGTCCATCAAGCCAAGATCTCAGCATCCCAACATCTCCCTGCAGGCAGTAGAGAAAACCGTTAGGTTGCACACAAATGTGTCCACGAAGGCTTTGAATATCTCCAGAGAAGGAGACTCCACAACTCTCTGGGCAGCCTGTTTCAATGCTCCGTCCCCCTCCTATAAAGATTTTTTTCCTCGTGTTAAAGTGGAATTTCCTGCCATCCAGTGTGCACTCATTGTCCCTTGTCCTCCCGAGGTGCAGAACCCTTCACTTGGCCTTGCTGAACTTCATTAGGTTCCTTTCTACCCAGCTCTCTGGATTATCTTGCAGCATAACAATATGTAGATCCTAAAAGAAAACAGTGTCGCTAGAAAAAGGGAATTATGAGGTTACTCGTAAAAATCTGACTTTTGTGAAGAAAATTAATTGGACTGGGTGGGGCTTATTTGGGGAAATTGTAGGGAGGCTGAAAGAAACCCAGAAATTTAAGCAGATTTTTCTGATTTAGAATCATAGAATAGAATCATAGAATCACCAGGTTGGAAGAGACCCATTGGATCATCGAGTCCAACCATTCCTATCAAACACTAAACCATGTCCCTCAGCACCTCATCTACCTGTGCCTTAAACCCCTCCAGGGAAGGTGAATCAACCACCTCCCTGGGCAGCCTATTCCAATGCTCAATGACCCTTTCCGTGAAAAACTTCCTCCTAATGTCTAGCCTAAATCTCCCCTGGTGGAGCTTGAGGCCATTCCCTCTTGTCCTGTCCCCTGTCCCTTGGGACAAGAGCCCAGCTCCCTCCTTTCTCCAGGCCAGCCTCCTCTTCTCCAGGCTAAACACCCCCAGCTCTCTCAGCCGTTCCTCATAAGGCCTGTTCTCCAGCCCCTTCACCAGCCTCGTTGCTCTTCTCTGGACTCACTCCAGAGCCTCAACATCCTTCTTGTGCTGAGGGGCCCACAACTGAATACAAAATTCAAGGAACAGTCTCACCAGTGCCGAGTCCAGAGGGAGAATCACCTCCCTGGCCCTACTGGTCACACCATTTCTGATCCAAGCCAAGATGCCATTGGCCTTCTTGGCCCCCTGGGCACACTGCTGGCTCATGGTCAGTCAGCTGTCGACCAACACCCCTAGGTCCCTCTCCTCCTGGCAGTTTTCTAGCCAGGCTTCTCCCAGTCTGTGGCTCTGCATAGTGTTGTTGTGCCCCTAGTGCAGGACCCAGCATTTGGCCGTGTTAAACCTCATGCCATTAGACTCAACCCAGAGGTCCAACCTGTTTAGGTCCCTTTGCAGAGCCTCCCTACCCTCCAGCAGATCCACACGTCCACACAGCTTAGTTTCATCTGCAAACTTACTAAGGGTACACTCAATGCCTTCATCCAGGTCATTGATGATTTACCACAACTACTAAGGTGCTCTTCATTTAAAAAAAAAAAAAAAAGGATAAGCGCATTCTGTCTTGCATCTCTCATCAGTGACAATCTTCTTTCCTGTACCTGAAACTGAAACCGAGAACAGGAGTTGTTCTCTTGACAAGTTGAGTTATTCGAGCCTTTAGAAACTACAGGAATGTCAGGTCTGTGTACTCGAAGATGTCAGTGAACATATGGTTCTTGTATTTACCACTTTAAGGTGATAAAACCTTCCCAGGATTTCAGCCCTTTGTTTATGAAAACCAGCGAAGGAGTAAAAACAATGGACCATTGTTGTACCCAAAAAAAAAAAAAAGGAAAAATAATTTAAAAAATGTATGTTTTGTGAGATGACCTTAGCAGCCATTAAACAAAGGGAGGTAGCAGAGATTGCTTATAATAATTGCTTCCAAGAGAAACTAAAGTTTCTATGCTACTCAGGAAAACTTTAAGTAACATTTCTTTAAGAAAAAAATTCCTCTGACCATAAATAGTTCTTTCTCCAGTTGCGCTTTGGAGCTTAACTCTTTTTCTCACCATCCTGATAGAAGTGTGGAAGGGTGATGGAAAATGCCTTCATGCCAAGCATCTTACAGGCTCAGCAGTCTCTTCCCTTCTGAAAGAGCTTAGTTTGTAAGTGGCCAACGAGAGGGTTGTGTGAGAAACAGCAGAACACACAAGAGGAATGAATAATATTTTGGCAGTAAATATCCAGCTCTTCAGCGAAGCTGTTGTTGCAGGAGGAACGTAATAAATTTGCTCAAGAATGGGACAAGCTGCAAGGAAAGAGAAGGGAGGGAGAATTGTGTGAATAAATTCTGGTCAAGAATGATATGTAGGTATTGATCTTGAACTGAAAATCAGAGAATCATAGAATAGTTTGGGTTGGAAGGGACCTCAAAACCCATCCAGTCCCAGCCCCCAGCCATGGGCAAGGACACCTCCCAGTAGACCAAGCTGCTCAAGATCCCATCCAGCCTGGCCTTGAACCCCTCCAGGGAGGGGAGAAAAAATCAGACAGTACTTTTCTTTTTTGTCAATCCTTTTTTTATTTTTTGTTTCTGTCTTAATTCATATTAAACTTGGCCAAATAAAAGTTTTCCGAACAAGGCAATTGTAATAGTCTAATACGAGTTAAAATCCAATATCATTAAAAATAGTCAAAAATACCTTTTTTGGGGGTTTGGCTGAATCACTGAGCAACACTGGGTGTTATTTTTATTTCTGTGAGACAAGAACTTTGCATTTTTTTAAGCTGCTCGGTTCAACAGTGTTTTGAAGCTATTTTGTTGACTTGAAAGTTGTACAATAGTTTACGTGAATAATTTAGGATTTTGATCTAGGTACTGATAAATCCCAGAAAAAATACTTTATAAAAAGTTATTGACTTTGTGAATAAATTATTTTCGGTTCTTAAGAGAAATATTAGGGAAAATTACTTAGAATAGAATCATAAAATTGCTTTCTTGGAAAAGACCTGTGTGGTCAATGAGTCCAACGGTAGCTGCCACTACTAAACTGTATCCCTTAAGCATTTCATGTACCCATCTTTCAAATACCTCAAGGAATGGGGACTCAACCACCTCCTTGGGCAGCCTCTGCCAGTGCCTGAGAACCGTTCAGTGAAGAAATTTTTCCTGATGACTAATCTAATCTTCCCCTGATGAAGGTTGAGGCCATTGCCTCACCTGTCACTTGGGAGAAAAGACCAACACCCACCTCACTACAACCTCCTTTCAGGCAGTTGTAGACAGTGATAAGATCTCCCCTCAGCCTCCTCTTCTCCAGGCTAAACACCCCCAGCTCTCTCAGCTGCTCCTGGTAAGATTTGTTCTCCAGCCCCTTTTCCAGCTTCCCCAGTTCAGTTGCTTTCATGGCTCATTCTGCTGTTACCAGACTTAACTGGGATATGTCTATGGGGTCCTTTATTTCCCTTTCCCTTCTGTTTTCTTAGCAGACTCACTGTTTCTAACAGTGGAACACGCCATTGGTCTGTTGGTTCTCACTGCAGCTTGACCCACTATAGCTTTTTGCTTTAAAACTTGTGCTTTTTTCATTGTCTCTTCTCCAAAGTGCTGTTCCAGTTTTGTTTGATTTTTTTTTTTTTTAAATGGAGCTCCTTCCAAATACTCACTGTGTTTGGAAGGCTAAAAAAAAGTGAACTGAAAGAAACATACTTCATCCTTTGAAGACGTCCTCATGATCCTAGAAGATTTCTGTCATGATTATTCTCAGATTTTCATTCTGTGCTGCGGCCTTGGGGTCGAAGTGACTGATAATACCTTCAAATCCTCAACTTTTGGAAATAGGACTGGTCAAGCAGTCTGCATCTACAGATGTTCTTCAGAATTTAATTAACGATTTTCTTTCAAATGCCAAAACTCCCAAATATTAGTGCCTGGAATAGATGAGTAAGGAAGGGGCTGTTTTTTTCTATCACTGTTTTCCTCTATATGTAACTATATTCTATAGAATCATAGAACAATCAGGTTGGAAGAGACCCACCAGATCATTGAGTCCAACCATTCCTATCAACACTGAGCACCTCATCCACCCGTCCCTTAAACACCTCCAGGGAAGGTGACTCAACCCCCTCCCTGGGCAGCCTCTGACAGTGCCCAATGACCCTTTCCATGAAGAATTTTTTCCTAATGTTCATCCTGAACCTCCTCTGGTGGAGCTTGAGGCCATTCCCTCTCGTCCTGTCCCCTGTCATTTGGGAGAAGAGCCTAGCTCCCTCCTCTCCACAACCTCCCTTCAGGTCGTTATAGAGAGCAAATAATTAAAAAATGGAGAGCGGAGATATCAGGATTTTAAAAGAATAGTTAAAGTATTACTGTTTATTTATGAAAATAGTCTTATATGCTTTTCTTTCATACCAAAGAGCTGGTCCAGGAATAATCAAATTCTCTCCGTCTGCCTTAAGTTTTGTATTGCTAAAACATGTTCAGCTACCATCAAAGTGAGTTTAAAGAGATGGGCGTTAACGTATGAAGAGGGTTTTACAATTCAGAAGATAATGTAAAACCAGATTAATATTATAAGTGCTGAATGTTAACATAGTTTATAATGTGCAATTTCTTGTCTAATTTCAGACTGTAGAACTAGAGGACAGTTCAATGCATTTTCATATCACTTCCGAGGAAGACGTTCTCTTGATTACAGCTTCCAGGAAGACAAGCCCTTGAAGAAAATGAAAATGTCCAAAACAGCAAGGTGAGATTTACTTCTCTTAAAGAAATACAAAAAAAAAAAAAAATGTTTGTTTTCAAAACGGAATGAATTTTGAAGATTTCTTTGCATACTACTTTTTTCCAGTGTCTGTTTTCTCAAGTTTATTCTTAGTTCATTCTGACAGGTCTGCATAGCTGCGAAGCTCTGTTTTTTCAAACTCAAATTTGCATTAGAACCCTTGGGAGTGACACAGTTAGAGCTCTTGGGCTTTTCATGAAAAAAAATCAGCCTAATTTGGGGTATTTGGAATCCCACGTTCCTTTTGTGCCTGCAGTAACCAAACTAAATTAATTCCATTCCTTTTCTGAGATGTCAGATCCTCCTCTAGAGAGAGGAGGAAACCAAGTGTTTGATAGCATTAGCATAAAAATTTCTTATAATGGTAGGATATTCTAGTACCGATATACTCAGAGCAGGACTGGAGAACAGGAGTCATACCATGTTGTTTATAACTCGCTAATCCTCAAAATCCTGGAAGTATTCAAGGCCAAGTTGAGTCCTGTGTTCCATGAAGAGCAACGAAGCTGGGGAAGGGCCTGGAGAACAGGCCTTATGAGGAATGGCTGAGAGAGCTGGGGGTGTTTATCCTGGAGAAGAGGAGGCTGAGGGGAGACCTCATTGATCTCTACAACTACCTGAAAGGAGGTTGTGGAGAGGAGGGAGCTGAGCTCTTCTCCCAAGTGTTAGGGGACAGGACGAGAGGGAATGACCTCAAGCTCCACCAGGGGAGATTTAGGCTAGACACAAGGAAAAAAATTTTCACAGAAAGGATCATTGGGCACTGGAACAGGCTGCCCAGGGAGGGGGTTGATTCACCTTCCCTGGAGGTGTTTAAGGTGTGGGTGGTCGAGGTGCTGAGAGACATGGTTTAGTGTTTGATGGGAATGGTTGGACTCGATGATCCAGTGGGTCTCTTCCAACCTGGTTGTTCTATGATTCTATGATTCTGCAACCAGACAGAGTCTACCCATTCTGGCAAGGAAAGCATCTAGGCAGATGTGTAGGAAGGTAGATATGCTTTAGCAGTTTTGAATACTTATGTGAAAGTTATAACACAGGAGAAATACCATTGTTGTATTTCTCCTAATTGATCAGAAGCTGTTCTGATGTAAGAGACCCTATAGGTGTTTCAGATTTCAAGCAAGTGAATACAGAAGCTAAGTTTACTTACAGAGAGAAGAAGAAACGTTCCTTGAAGTACCCCTTAGAATCATAGAAGAACCGGGTTGGAAGGGACCCATCAGATCACTGAGTCCAACCATTCCTATCAAACACTAAACCATGTCCCTCAGCACCTCATCTACCTGTGCCTTAAACACCTCCAGGGAAGGTGAATCAACCACCTCCCTGGGCAGCCTCTTCCAATGCCCAATGACCCTCTGCGTGAAAAACTTCCTCCTAATCTCCAGCCTAAATCTCCCCTGGTGGAGCTTGAGGCCATTCCCTCTCATCCTGTCCCCTATCACTTGGGACAAGAGCCCAGCTCCCTCCTCTCTACAACTTCCTCTCAGGTAGTTGTAGAGAGTAATGAGGTCTCCTCTCAACCTCCTGTTCTCCAGGATAAACACCCCCAGCTCTCTCAGATGCTCCTCATAGGGCCTGTTCTCCAGCCCCTTCACCAGCTTCATGGCTCATAGAATTGAAGAAGGGTGTTTTTTCTGGCTTTGCAAGTGAACTGTTAGAGGGTTTTAAATTTAGAAAATGGTGATTCACTTTTTAAAGTTTCTAAACCCATAATTTCAAAACTGTAGAAGGGTTAAATAAAATAAAAATGAAAGGAAGAAAAAATACATGCTTGTATCTGACAAGCAGCTTCTTGGTGTTAATTTGCTGTTTGACTGTGTTTCAGAAATGAAGCTCAAATCTACAACAATCCGACTACTAATCAGGGCCAAAAAAATGTAAATTTACAGTGCTTTTTTATAGCATAAACAAAGCTAAAGCAACCTCAGTCCTTTTAACTTTCTCATTAGTTCTCTACGCTCATTATTGTGTTTAAATTACACTTGTGTTGAGGTGATTTATTTTCTCCTTTTTTTTGCTTCCCATGTTCACTAACTTGAGCAGGTGGGAAAGATTAAACTTCTTGTTGTACAATAGCAGCTGTTTTACTGGAATTCTGGTGTGGGACATAGTTTAGAGGTGGGGTTTTTTTTAATTTAAATGAAAAGCTATGGGAAACTAAGTAGCTTGAACCTGCCAATAAGTGCTGATTTAATTTAGGTCGAAAGATGATAAATCATCAGCCCTATTATATGACAGAGGGTTTCTTCTCCAGTTCATTCTTTGGGGATCCGTTAGCTCTGGGGAAGACACACTAACAAAACAGAAATGCTTGTATGGATTCAAGTATCTTAATGTAATAAGTGACTTAATTAGTGTTTTCCTTGCTTTTGAATATGTATTTTTTGAAGTGATGCCAAGTATTAGTTATGGACAGTTCCCTTAATAACTATTTCCCATCAACAGATTGAATTGATTAACGTAATTTACTCTTGTATGATCCTTATCAGATATCAGTTGGAAAGTGCTATAGGAGAAAGACTCTAGGTTTTCTGTATGATGATCAGTATTGTTTTCAATTGTTTTGAGCAACGAAGCTGGTGAAGGGGCTGGAGAACAGGCCTGATGAGGAAAGGCTGAGAGAGCTGGGAGTGTTTATCCTGGAGAAGAGGAGGCTGAGAGGAGACCTCAGTGCTCTCTACAACTACCTGAAAGGAGGTTGTGGAGAGGAGGGAGCTGGGCTCTTCTCCCAAGTGACAGGGGACAGGACAGGGGAGATTTAGGCTAGAGATCAGGAGGAAGTTTTTCACGGAAAGGGTCATTGGGCACTGGAACAGGATGCCCAGGGAGGTGGTTGAGTCACCTTCCCTGGAGGGGTTTAAGGCACGGGCAGATGAGGTGCTGAGGGACATGGTTTGGTGTTTGATAGGGATGGTTGGACTCGATGATCCGATGGGTCTCTTCCAACCTGGTGATTCTGTGATTCTGTGAAATGTATATGAGATGGATGTGTATCCTGACTGTGCATTCATTTTTTTGCAGTTCCGTGAAACAGAGTAAATATTTTCATAATGCCACATCAGCATCGAATGAAAACACAAACCAACCTGCCGTGAACGACTTCAAAGAATTTGTCCTGGAAATGCAAAAAACTATTTCAAGCCTCAGAAACCAGGTAAGGTGCTGTAATGGGTAGTTTCTAGTCGTAGATTTCATTTATGATGTTTTCCTAACATCACTCCTCTTATGCTTTTAATATTTAGACATCCACTGCAGCCAAACCCCACCACATAGTATCTCAAACAAAACACAACACAGAACATGGTGTGTTATTCTTCTTTATTTCTATGTTCGTTTGAAATCACACTGAATTATTCTACAATTAGACCCTCTTGATTTTTGAACCTGAGGCCTAGTGTGCACTAGGCCTCACCACATGTGTACTAAACATGGATTAGTCTGTCTCTGACAGAACTCTCTAGACTTCATTTTTTTTCCTGATATTTATAGAATCTATGAAAAACTATGATTAAGATATCATAATAATATGTCATAAATAATATGCCAGACTACCACTGCAAGTGTAGTTAAGATCTAGATCATTTAGAAAAGACTTTTACAATGTGGGATAAATGAACTCTTCATTCAGCCACCGTGAAATTCAGATTTAAACAAAGTATTCCGTACAGGATCAACAAATCCAATATCAACCTAAAATTTTTGCCTAGGATAATGAAGTTAATCTAGAACAGATTTTCCATGTAATTTGTAGATACAGATACTATATTTATTTACATGGTAACTAGATTCCATCTTTTATAGTATTATTTAATCATTATTTTATTCACCTTCAGTGCTCCCATTTTGAGAGTGAGAATGCTGTATTAAGACTTATTACATTTCCGTCCGTTCTGTCTTTTTTGAACGTGAAAAAGACTGAGGGATTGTTAAAAACTCTGCTTTCCTAATTGCTGTTTCCAAGAAGCATGCAATCAGCCAGATAAACTAATCAAACAATCCCCTTTTTATTACTAAGTAAAACAGAGAGATAGTTAAATATCCAAGCAAATATATTTTATTAAATTTCATGTTTTATTTTGTATTTCACCTCCTATTTCATTCAGAGATTTTTTGAAAGGTTGGACTTGTCTTTCCGCATATTCCATGTAGTTTTCTTTTCTTTATATCCTCTATATTCCAATGGCAAGAAAGATGTATCTCCTGCTAGTTTTGCTTTAAAAGGTTTTTTTTTTCATACTATTAGCCATTTCCAGTCTTTTAGTATTATGAAAACTGAGTAGTGAGAAGAAAAAAACCCTGATGAGTATTTATCATGTATTACGTAGCATGAGAGAAAAAAGCTTCACAAAGAAAAACCTTTCTCTGATTCACTTAACTTTCTTTTAATGTTTTCAGATAAAAAAACTTGAATCACGCCTCAGTAAAACCGATTGCACTGATGAAAAGGGTAAATCGTATTCCAGCAATGAAACATGGAAAAAGGACCCTTGTACTGTGTGTGAATGTAAAGTAAGTATGCGGAACGTCGTTCTGAGGTGGATTTTATATTAGATTCTCCTTCTAAAACAGCAGTTCTAGTTTTGTGCTTCCGGATTTCTGGGTTGCAATTTTTTTTATCTTCAGTTATTTGGTGAAGAAAAAGAAATTAGATATCGCTGAATTTGACACTGGTTTTCAATCCAGCCTATAAAATAGAATCATAGAATCATAGAATCACCAGGTTGGAAGAGACCCACCGGATCATCGAGTCCAGCCATTCCTATCAAACACTAAACCATGTCCCTCAGCACTGTGTCCACCCGTGCCTTAAACACCTCCAGGGAAGGGGAATCAACCACCTCCCTGGGCAGCCTGTTCCAGAGCCTATTGACCCTTTCTGTGAAAATTTTTTTCCTAATGTCCAGCCTGAATCTACCCTGGGGGAGCTTGAGGCCATTCCCTCTCGTTCTGTCACTTGGGAGAAGAGCCCAGCTCCCTCCTCTCCACAACCTCCTTTCAGGTAGTTGTAGAGAGCAATGAGGTCTCCTCTCAGCCTCCTCTTCTCCAGGATAAACACCCCCAGCTCTCTCAGTCGCTCCTCGTAAGACTTGTTCTCCCGGCTTTCTTGTAGCCCCTTCAGGTGCTGGAAGGTTTCTCTAAGTTCTCCTCAGAGCCTTCTCTTCTCCAGGCTGAACAACCCCAACTCTCTCAATCTGTCTTCATATAGGAGGTGCTTCAGCTCTCTGATCATCTTAGTAGCCTCCTCTGGACCTGTATATTGAAAATATTCCTTATTTGGAACATACCATAGAATCATAGAACAACCAGGTTGGAAGAGACCTACCAGATCATCGAGTCCAACCGCTAAATCAGTCAATATATTTTACTATACATGTTAGTAGCAAATATCTGTATTTATGTATAAATATTTAAAAAATATTGTCACATACTTCCCGTATGCAAACACTTAGACCAATTCCAGCTAATAATGACTAAGCAAAAGTAAATACAAAATTTATAACTTCATTGACAATATACTTTTCCTTATTGTATTCCTTATTGTATATTATGCTAACTAATTAAATTTATATCTTTAAAGGTAACCATTCTAATATCCACACCATACGACTTCTTCATCGAATTCCAGGA
This sequence comes from Coccyzus lansbergi, assembly GCA_033558105.1. NCBI lineage: Eukaryota > Metazoa > Chordata > Aves > Cuculiformes > Coccyzidae > Coccyzus > Coccyzus lansbergi. Next base: position 930,000 of record JAUMJK010000508.1, read on the forward strand.
AAGAAATATACCTAAGTACATTCTGATTTTGTTACTTTATGTCTTGACACAGGTTGGTCAGGTCACCTGCTTTGTAGAATCATGCCCTCCAGCTGACTGCGAAGCGCCCATGAAGGTTCAAGGAGATTGCTGTCCAGTCTGCTTACACCAAAATATTAATAAAAAGAAGCCATAAGTCTGCTTTTTAAGAGTTTAGGGTGCATACTCCTCAAATCATATCAATGCCTGCTGATGGCAAAACCAGGTAACTACAGTCTTAACAGCAGCGAGAAATCCAGATTTACACTATTCTAATGGTGCTGTAGCAGTATAACATAATATATCATTTTCTTTTCTGCCCGTGAAGGTAATCACAATGCAAAACTTAACAAAAGGGAAAATAGCAAACAGGTCAAAGTTAGTTGCGTGTTAAAACTTCTCAGGTTAGACAAACACAAACTGGTGCTACTTTGAAAGGACACTGTCAGCGAGTTTTAGGTACCCAAAGTGACTGGGCTTAAGACTTACTCAAAACATGAACACTTGATTTCCGATATTTTTAATTAGCCAGAGGAAAAGTTTACTCTCCCTTTTTCAGAACCAGTCTGACTTGATGTTCAGCTCTTTTTATTTAGTAAATGAAGGAAAAAGGAAAAAAGCAAGGTTGCTGTGCCAAAAAATTACCAGAGGGCCAGTTTCTGCATGGAAATCCTGGTGAATCATTTCTACATCTGGACCAGCAAGGAAATAAAGAAACCTACACCGCGCCTTCCAACATCCTTTCATTAATTCAAGGAGCAAAACTTACCAAGATTTTCACACGAGGAAAGGTAGAATTAGTAAGGAAAGCTAAATAGATGTCATTTGAAGATTCAAAACCCAACTGAAAGTATCTTAACAGATGTGTTGACAGTGTTCCTCCTCCTAGCAGAACACACATGACAGAGTAGCATTTGATCTTAAAAATGACCGCAATCCTTTTTGTCAAAACATATGTAATTGCTTGGCAGCTTTTTTTTTGTTTTGTTTGTTTGTTTCGTTTATTCTAAATCATTGTAACGCGAGCATCCGGTCCCGTTTTAAAGCTCGCTCCTCTTGATCTCGGATCAACTCAAGGTATTTGTATGGCCCTGTTTGGAAAACGGGGAATCGATGTCGCATGCCATTTTGTAGAACAAAGATTCCTACTGCTTCGTTGTGCAGGTTGTCAATACTCATGTGTTCCTGATCACATTGTGGCACTGTTTGTTGAAAAAGAAACCAATCAAAACCAAGCATCATGATTAATTGTGGATTGACTACTTGTTCTGACAAGGTATTTGATTATTTTTAGGGTTTTTTTCCAGTTGCATCTAATGCAGATATATATTTTTACCTCAATATTTTTATCATTCATGTTAAAGATGATCTGCCAATGGACTTTATTTCCCATTTAATAAATGTTTAACGTTACGGAGTCTATGTCTACACTAGCATTTCAGACTTGTCTACTTTGTAGAATTCAAACTGCATATTTTTGGCCAGGAATTATGTATTATATTCAGTGAAGGACAACTATCGTACCTCATTTTACAGCTTGTTTGTGTTTATTCAGAATTGATTCTCTCCCTGAGTACTTAATATGTTAGAATTCATGTCTCTGTCCTTAAGTTCTGCGTCAGGGCTAACTAGAACCAGGGCTCTTCTGGTATTAAATATTTTATTGACTTCCGAGATTATCGTTCGAATTTAGGGAGCGGAGATTTGGTACCAGAGAAATCTGCACAATATTAAACATCCTCATCGTAAACATTTCAGGTTACGCAGAGACTGAACACTTAATCATTGCCTGATAGATCAAATACCTGTCGGATGTCTAACGTAGCGCAGCAATATGAGTTCCAGCGTAAGATTTTGGCACATAATTTCTCTGATTACTAACATTAATAATTTCTAACTTGATAAACCGACGCCGTGACACACAGTCGCACTTTGGTGTATCTTTCAAGCTTACTACAGTGAGTTTCATGCTATGGTAGGAACGATATGTACACGCGAGTGATATGTTAAAGGTGTGTAGTAGAGGTACACGTGGAGCTACGATTTATATTTTTAAGAGTATTTTAATTGATTTTATATGCATTGTTTTGACTTACGTAATTTTCTATGTTAATACTTTTAGAAATTGTGTGTGGCGAGCATGTTTGAGGATCACATGGTTACTAGGGGCTGTCATTCCTGTATTTCTTTGATGCTCTGGTATTTTGTTGACTTTCGTTGCGAGTCCAAACCACATGTCTCGTCCTGTAACTCCAACTCAGATGGAACTCCCATTGACCTATAGCAGGAATTCCTCAAAAAGGAAGGATTGCGAAGCTAAAGCAAACAGAATTTAACTGTCTAAACAGTTGAATAAGGCAGTAATGGATCCAGCTGGTTACTACTTGCATTCTTTTAGTCCAATTTTATATTAAATTAACTTTCTCAAGATTTCCGCTTATAGGAGAAGAGAGTTTCCATTTATACATTATAAAGTAGTACCTTATATCTGATTGTTCCTTTTCTCCAGCCTCCAGAGTAAACTGGGAGGTTCTCTTCGTTGTTCACTGTTTATTCATATGGTATATAAAATGGGCTTAGGAGTCTGGGTATGCTTAAACGAGTATGATATTGAGTTCTTTTCTGCCATCCATCCGATTAAAAACCATTCAGGAAAAACAGGTCTTTACCCACAGTTTAAAGTGTAATCAAGTCGTAGGTTGTACTAATTCAGTTTTATTGCGGTGTCTGCAGAATCAATATTGATTTTAACATTTCTGAAGCAGTGGCCAATGGCTACATGACCATTTCCTCAGTATCCACTGTGAGAATATTGCTGTAATATGTTGCAAATTTGACATATTTATTTTCTTTTTTTAACGTTACCTAAAACAATGACTTCGTCGTTTTTATTGTAATCAGTAAATTTACCAAAGAACTGTTTGCACTGTATAATGAATGCTTTTCAGTTAAAATAAAATGGACCACATTTCCAAGAAAATTCCAAGTGATTTCTTCTCAGTACATGTATGGTTTAGATAATTTGCTGAACATTCCAGTCATAGATCCATATTCCTTATGCCAGATTGCCATGATCAAGGCTCCATGAGGAAGGGCTGAGAGAGCTGGGGATGTTTATCCTGAAGAAGAGGAGGTTGAGGGGAGACCTCATTGCTCTCTCCAACTAACTGAAAGGAGATTGTGGAGAGGAGGGAGCTGGGCTCTTCTCCCAAGTGAGAGGGGACAGGATGAGAGGGAATGACCTCAAGCTCCACCAGGGAGGGTTCAAGCTGAACATTAGGCAAAAATTTTTCATGAAAAGGGGTCATTGGTCACTGGAACAGGCTGCCCAGGGAGGTGGTTGATTCACCTTCCCTGGAGGTGTTTAAGGGATGGGTGGACAAGGTGCTGAGGGACATGGTTTAATGTTTGATAGGAATGATTGTACTCGACGATCCAGTGGATCTCTTCCAACCTGGTTCTATAATTCTATGATTTCTGGGAACTAAGCAGTGAGCTAATGAATCATGTAACTTCAGTTGGTTCTTTAATATTATGACATGAATTCAAGCATCTGTTCACTCATTTCTTCTAGGCGATGGGAAAAAATACATGTAGACTCAGAAAGGATATTTAAAAGTACATTTATTTCTTTGCAGAAATGTGTTCTTGAACACTTTTTTTCCAATTTTCATGGAAATTTCGTAATACTTAGGATCGGTCTGTTCTTACAGTTTCTTCACTTCCTCGTGTCTTCAGATAGATCCAGGGGCTGGAGAACAAGGGTTATGAGAAGTAGCTGAGGGACCTGGGGTTGTTTAACCTGGAGAAGAGGAGGCTGAGGGGAGACCTCATCACTGTCTACAGCTGCCTGAAAGGAGGTTGTAGTGAGGAGGTTGTTGGTCTCTTCTCCCAAGTGACAGGACGAGAAGGAATGGCCTCAGGTTGCTCCAGGGGAGGTTCAGACTGGACATCAGGAAAAATTTCTTCACCAAAAGAGTTTGCAAGCACTGGAACAGGCTGTGTAGGGAAGTGGTTGAGTCTCCATCCCTGAAGGGATTTAAAAAATATGTAGATTAAATGCTCAGGATACGATTCAGTAGTGGACATTACAGTTGGGCTTGATGATCTCAAAGGTATTTTCCAACCAAGCAATTCTGTGATTCAATGATTTCACAAATACATATCCGGGTTCATGCAATCTCATCTCAAAACAAATCTCCGGTGCAAGAAAGATGCTTTTATTTACATTTGCAAAACTTGCAGCAGCTGAGTTTCTTTTGTGATCCTGTGTCCAAGAATTGGACCCACCTTTCTGCTTGGATCTGGATTTATAGGGATGAGGGCGCAGGTTGGTTCTTGGCTGTTTAATATGGGTTAGTGTTTGATAGGAATGGTTCGACTCAATGATCCAGTGGGTCTCTTCCAACCTGGTTGTTCTATGATTCTATGATCATTTTGTTTCTGCATCATAGGATATTAATTACTGCCAAATCACTCTCAACCTCTGATGAGGAGTTAGGATTTCATAGAATCATAGAACAACCAGGTTGGAAGAGACCTGTTGGATCATCAAGTCCAACCATTCCCATCAAACATGAAACCATGTCCCTCAGGACCTCATCTACCTAAGCCTTAAACACCTCCAGGGAAGGTGAATCAACCACCTCCCTGGGCAGCCTCTGACAGTGACCAATGACCCTCTGTGTGAAAAACTTCCTCCTAATCTCAAGCCTAATTCTCCCCTGGTGGAGCTTTAGGCCATTCCCTCTTGTCCTGTCCCCTGTCACTTGGGAGAAGAGCCCAGCTCCCTCCTCTCCACAACCTCCATTCAGGGAGTTGTAGAGAGTAATGAGGTCTCCTCTCAGTCTCCTCTTCTCTAGGCTAAACACCCCCAGCTCTCTCAGCCGCTCCTTAAAGGGCTTCATTGCTCTTCTCTGGACTTGTTCCAGATCCTCAACATCCTTCATTTCCAGCGAACTGCGTCAGATCCTTTGTTAGATCCACCTGATCAATCTGTATCTTCACAAAGGGAACTTGTCAGGCTCTCAGTGGAAGAAGACAACATTATCCTGATTAAAACTAATGTGAACTGATAAATTACTTACTGTGGAATAAATTACTAGATGCTAACCTTCTCTTAATCAGCAGCAGAGTTATGAGTATTCCTTTCAGTGCACTTTAGCATTTCCAGCCTGGTAACAGATGGGGCAGAGCGCAGATCAGATATGTCTAAGTTACAGGAAGATGTGTCCAGCTGTGTTTAGCTGAAAAGCTACAAACTGAGTATCTGTTTAGATTTAGAAATGGAACAGAACAGCAATTCCTCTGATACAGGAATAAGCCTAATTGTTGTGTTCAGCAAAGATATTTCTGTCTATTTGATGCCTCCCTCAGTGATACAGTTCTACATTCCCACAAGTCACAGGCTTTAAAAAAAGTTGCTCTGTTGCCAAAATAAATCCCATTACCTACTTATATCATTATGAGATGTTGTCTGTTGTTAACCTGGCTCACAGCCAGTCCAGGGATCAGCTCAGTGAAGTGTTTCATGTCTCTTTTCATAGAGATTAGCATGAAAAAAGTACCCAGAGGGGGAAAAAAGTAATCAGGAATTGTCCTGAGAAAGGAAGCGAAGCTATTCCTTTGTTGTGGGGAGAAAAACAGAAAAAAAATACATCAATACTCTGATTTTTTTCAGACAGAATCATAGAATCACAGAATCACCAGGATGGAAGAGACCCACCGGATCATCGAGTCCAACCATTCCCACCAGTCTCTAAACCGTGCCCATACTCTTGCATATTGGGCTTTTGTCTAGCAGTAAACCTTTTCAGTATGTATTTCATATGTGATGAAACAGTCTGGAGAAGGAAGTGTTTGAAGTTGAAAAGATAGCATGGTATCCCACTGTAAAATTCACTGTAACTCAGAGAACAGTAAGGTAAAAGGAGGAAAAGTTCCTCTGGGAAGTCTCTTCTGAACACCATCAGCCTGCTCTTACTTCCCGGTTCTTGTCAAATTGCAGTTTGGCTAAATCATAGAATCATAGAATCACCAGGTTGGAAGAGACCCATCGGATCATCAAGTCCAACCATTCCTATCAAACACTGAACCATGTCCCTTAAACACCTCCAGGGAAGGTGACTCAACCACCTCACCCGGGCAGCCTATTCCAATGCCCAATGACCCTCTGTGTGAAAAACTTCCTCTTAAACTCCAGCCTAAATCTCCCCTGGCGGAGCTTGAGGCCATGAGCTCCACCAGGGGAGGTTTGGGCTGGACACGAGAAGGAAGTTTTTCACAGAGAGAGTCATTGGTTGGGGTTAGAGGCTGCCCAGGGGGATGCTTGACTCACCTTCCCTGGAGGGGTTTGGATGAGATGCTGAGGGACATGGGTTAGTGGTTGATGGGAGTGGTTGACTTCGTGGTCCGGTGGGTCTCTTCCAGCCTGGTGATTCTGTGATTCTCTGATTCTAAATGCAGAGCCCCTGGGCTCTCTTGGAGACTCCTCCCTCCCCAGGTGTTACTGCTTTGCCCTCTCCAAGGGATCCCTTTATCTTCCTGGCGAAGCCCAACAGCCTCTAGCTGTGCCCAGCCTGGCTGTGGGCAAGGGATGCATCTCCTGGCATCACTGCTCCCCTGGCATCACCTCACTGGTGAGTCCCCATGGCACACCCTGCATCCCACGGGAGCGTGGCAGGGGTGGGAGAAAGGCTGGGGGGCCTGGTGGCCCCCCAACCAGGTAGGCAGGTAGGTAGGGATGATTGGGAGGGTTGGTGGCTGCTCCAATCTCACCTCTCAGTAGGGCGGACTCCTCTGTGTGCCCTTGGGCTGTGAGGAGCCTCACTCTGAGGTGGGTGATGGTCACTGAACCACCTCCCTGGGAAGCCTCTGCCAGTGAACAATGATCCTTTCTGTGAAAAACTTTTTCTAATGTCCAGACTGAACCTCTCCTGGTGGAGCTTGAGGCCATTCCCTCTTGTCCTGTCCCCTGTCACTTGGGAGAAGAGCCCAGCTCCTTCCTCTCCACAACCTCCTTTCAGGTAGTTGGAGAGAGCAATGAGGTCTCCTCTTAGCCTTTTTTTCTCTGGACTAAACACCCCCAGCTCTCTCAGCCGTTCCTCATAAGGCCTGTTCTCCAACCCCTTCACGTGACCAGCCGTGTTTCTTTATTCCACTGCCTGAAGCCTGAAAAGACGGACGGCACTGCAGTTTTTTTCTACTTAAATAAATCTGTGTGCAGCTTACACCTGGACACAGCATAGTGTGTGTAAACCGAATACCTCTAAACTACAACTAACCGAGTCTGCTTTTGTGTGCATCTCACCTTTGCCTTCCTGAAGAATTCTTCTGCTATTTATGGTTGATGCTTCTTTCAGCCAAAGTCTGTGGAAGGTCTTCTTGGTTTTCCTGTTACAACACAGCTCATGGACATTACAGTGGTATCTACAACCAACAGCGTGAAATCTAGATGTGGTTCAGTATCAATGAAAAGTTCATCAAGAATATAGGAACTGATTCAATATACCAAAGCAACATGGGTATTAAGTAGAGGGTCTCCAGGCACTGGAGATCAATTTTACCAGTTATAGGACCAGCTACTAGTGTGGGAGTAAGACAGGCTTCTAATCATAGAATAGTTTGAGATGGAAGAGACCTTAAAGATCATCCAGATCCACCCCCCATTGCCATGGGCAGGAACACTTCCCACTGGATCAGGTGCCCAAGCCCATCCAACCTGGACTTGAACCCCTCTAGGGAGGAAGCAGCCACAGCTTCCCTGGGCAACCTGGGCCAGGGCCTCATCACTCTCCCTGTGAAGAAATTCTTCCTTGTGTCTAGTCTTAATCTACCCCTCTGTAGTTTATATCTCATTAAATCCCAGTTACTGAAGTAACAGAACTGTCTTGGCATGTTTGCAAGAAGGCCAATGGCATCCTGGCTTGGATCAGAAACCGTGTGACCAGCAGGTCCAGGGAGGTTCTTCTCCCTCTGGACTTGGCACTGGTGAGACCACTCCTTGAATCCTGTGTTCAGTTGTGGGCCCCTCAGCACAAGAAGGATGTTGAGGCTCTGGAGAGAGTCCAGAGAAGAGCAACGAAGCTGGTGAAGGGGCTGGAGAACAGGCCTTATGAGGAACGGCTGAGAGAGCTGGGGGTGTTTATCCTGGAGAAGAGGAGGCTGAGAGGAGACCTCATTACTCTCTCCAACTACCTGAAAGGAGGTTGTGTAGAGGAGGGAGCTGGGCTCTTCTCCCAAGTGACAGGGGACAGGATGAGATGGAATGGCCTCAAGGTCCACTAGGGCAGATTTAGGCTAGAGATTAGGAAAAAATTCTTCACAGAAAGGGTCATTGAGCACTGGAACAGGCTTCCCTGGGAGGTGGTTGATTCACCTTCCCTGGAGGTGTTTAAGGTGTGGGTGGACGAGGTGCTGAGGGACATGGTTTAGTGTTTGATAGGAATGGTTGGACTTGATGATCCAATGGGTCTCTTCCAACCTGGTGATTCTATGATTCGTATGACCCCACTTACTGCCAACCTGTTTTTTTATATAGAGAATATTTAAAGATTCCTGTGGGATTATTTGGATTTTCATCACTATCAGCAATCAATTCAGGAAATAAAAAGCAGCAGCTGCCTTGAGGTCAGAAAGAGGCAGCTTCTTTCTCATGTAGGCAGATGTTCATGTGTATTTTAAGCCCTTCATTTCATGTTCTTACTATTTTTCTGCAGCGGAATGCTGCTGTCACCCCACTTCCTGCACCTAACAAGCAGTGATTCCATTTGAACTTCAGATTTATTAAGAAAAATGTGTCAACTTGGTTTTTTTTAAGATCAAAAATTTTTGGGCTGATAGAAAGGGACATAACTCCTACGTATAACTTCTGATTAATAGACTTGAAAAGGCCAGAGTAGTCACTGCAGTCCTGTCTAGCACCTGCACAACATGTTAAACTCAATTTATCCAGTGTTTCTTACACTGAGACACTATCTGGTGCTTAAATAAAATCTTAAAAAGATGTGCAGACTTGACTGAAAATTATAAAAAATTACTTCTGCATAAATTGTGATCATGGTTTGCTTATTCTTATGAAGAATTGCAGCCTAACATAGTTCGTCTCTACATGTAGCTATTCAGCTGCTCAGTAAAACTCTTAATTCCACTTTTACTTGTTGACTAGATCACGCTTCTTATTTTAAAAATCTTCAAGGTTTTATGGGTGAGTTTAAGATGTGTCCTACTCATGAGATCGCACCAAGAAATCATATTCAGCCAGATCCTAAAGCTGCTTTTAGCTCTTTTATAGCCTCCGACTGTGTAAGTAGGAGTCATGTTCTTCCCCCCATGCATGATTTTGTGTTTTAACTGTGATGTACTAATCGGAATACCTCAGCCTACAATCCAAATTTATCCATGATTATTGGATTTTTTGATTGGAGGAAGTAATTTACTCAAGATTTTGAGTTATTTAATCTGGTATCAGCATTGTGATGCAGGCGAATCCCTCCCTGACATTCCCTGTGGAAAAAAAATCAGCCAAGTATAACTGAGCACACTTAAGAGAGCAAGAAAGAAAAGGAAAAATAAAGAAGCTGCTGCTTCCTCTCTGTGGTGAGACGCTGTTTGCAAAATGAAAACAGGCTGGTGACAGTCGCTGTTGTTTTTCCTTCACCTGCTGCTGTTTGCGTCGCTCTTGATACACTATGAAAAATAAAAGTTTTGAGAGAAAGGCTTTGATAGGTAAGTCAGGACTTAAACTGTATCATAGAATCATAGAACAACCAGGTTGGAAGGGACCCATCGGATCATCCAGTCCAACCATTCCTATCAAACACTAAACCATGTCCCTCAGGACCTCATCCACCCGTCCCTTAAACACCTCCAGGGAAGGTGAATCAACCACCTCCCTGGGCAGCCTATTCCAATGCCCAATGACCCTCTGTCTGAAAAACTTCCTCCTAATCTCCAGCCTAAATCTCCCCTGGTGGAGCTTGAGGCCATTCCCTCTTGTCCTGTCCCTTGTCACTTGGGAGAAGAGCCCAGCTCCCTCCTCTCCACAACCTCCTTTCAGGTACTTGTAGAGAGTAATGAGATCTCCTTTTCTCTAGACTAAACACCCCCAGCTCTCTCAGCCGCTCCTCATAGGGCCTGTTCTCTAGCCCCTTCACCAGTTTTGTGGCTCTTCTCTGGACTTGCTCCAGAGCCTCAACATCCTTCTTGTGCTGAGGGGCCCAGAACTGAACACAGGATTCGAGGAGCGGCCTCACCAGTGCTGAGTACAGAGGGAGAATAACCTCCCTGGACCTGCTGGTCACACCATTTCTGATCCAAGCCAGGATGCCATTGGCCTTCTTGGCCACCTGGGCACACTGCTGGCTCATGTTCAGTCGGCTGTCAACCAACACCCCCAGGTCCCTCTTCTCCTGGCAGCTTTCCAGCCAGACTTCTCCCAGTCTGTAGTAACATACAGTGTAGCCTGCATATTCCTAGGGCTAAACTTGTCTCCCCTTTCCCTTTCAGCCACAAGCTCGCCTGTATTGCAGCCTGTAGCCATGTCTTTAATTTTAAATATAATTGAAAGAATAGCCCACACTTATGAACGAGCAGAAAAATACGGTGCAGAAATTGTTTACATTACAAGTTCAAAGACTTTGGGCTACATTAAGCTAAGCTGTGGTCAGTAATTTTGCATATTTAAGTCTTGAATTTGCAGCACTGGAAAATGAAATGCCTGCTTGGCCTGCTGAACAGACTTGGTTTCCAGACATGAGAACTTCCCAGTGCCAGTGAGCTCCACCACGGCTCTGGAAAATTATTCAGCCACAGCTGAAGACCTGAAGTTCATTCATAGAACCATAGAACCACCAGGTTGGAAGAGATCCTTCGGATCATCGAGTCCAACCATTCCTATCAAACACTAAACCATGTCCCTAAGGACCTCATCTACCTGTGCCTTAAACACCTCCAGGGAAGGTGAATCAACCACCTCCCTGGGCAGCCTGTTCCAATGCCCAATGATCCTTTGTGTAAAAAACTTCCTCCTAATCTCCAGCCTAAATCTCCCCTGGTGGAGCTTGAGGCCGTTCCCTCTTGTCCTGTCCCCTGTCACTTGGGAGAAGAGGAACAGAGCTCTCTTCTAGAACCATTCAGATTAACACTAGTTACATACTAATCCATAATATTTATTATTTTATATGTTAGAATATTTACATACCAAAAAGTTTCTTGCATGGTAGGTATTATTATTATTATTATTATTATTATTATTATTATTATTATTATTATTATTATTATTATTATTATTATTATTATTATTCACTGTTTTTAATGGTGAAAATAAAAAGGGTTAATTTAACACAGAAAAAGAAAACACCAACAGCTTAATAATCACACATTTATTTTGTAAACCGAACACTTTGTTCTGGACTACTTAGTACTAAAATAAAAATTGGATTATTCCCCCCCAGGCTTTGCAGAAAATAGTATTTTTACAGAATTTTGCAAAGCAAACAGGAGAGTGGTACTAAGTCTCCTATGGAGAAAGCTGGTGGTGATGACTGCCAGCTCATTTCAACTGTTTAAAAATCATGTTTTACCATTTTCTTATGGGATTATTAAAAGATAAAGCATTTACAGTTTAAGATTTTAATAAGATATGATCTTGCAAAAGTGCTTTAGAAATTGCTTCCCTAAATGGGCCGTTATTTTTCTGTTTTTTTTCTTCCTATCTCCATCCAGCTAGTTGGCTTTCTTTATTCTAAAATCCCATAGAAATCTGCAAAGAGGAGGTGAAAGACAGAGCTGGAATCTTGTCTATGTTAAGCCGATGTCATTGACACTGCAGGGCCAGTGCTGGGAATCAACCTCATCGGACCAGGATTTCACCCCAGACAGTCTAATAATATCCAGGCAGTTCTGGATTTTGTGTTTTAAGAGGGAGAAGGAATTTGTTGTCTAAGATACAAGATCAGGAGATCAGTTTCAGTAACATCAGTCTACTGCAGATGAGTCGCAACAGCACTGAGCAATATATTTTTATTGGGAAGAGAAGGACAGGATGAGAAGGAATGGCCTCAGGCTCCACCAGGGGAGGTTCAGGCTTGACATAAGGAAAAAATTCTTCACAGAAAGTGTCATTAGGCATTGGGACAGGCTGCCCAGGGAGGTGGTTGTCTCACCTTTCCTAGAGGCGTTTAAGGTGCGGGTGGGTGAAGTGCTGAGGGACATAGTTTACAGATTGGTGGGAATGGTTGGACTCAATGATCCAGTGGGTTTCTTCCAACCTGGTGATTCTGTGATTCTACGATTCTATGAAATCCTCTCTAACATCTTAGGCCCCTGTCACGACTCTTACTTGTTTACACATGCTCAGTACAACAGAACAGAATAAACAGAAAAGTCACAGTTGCATTCCCTGAAAACAGAAGTGACCCAAGGAACATTTCTAACCCATTTCATCGAGTCAACAAATTGCTTGGTTGGGAAAGACCTTTGAGATTATCAGGCTCAACCGTACCTGTCCCCTACTAATATATCCTTATCATATCCCTATCAACAGGGGACAGGACGAGAGGGAATGGCCTCAAGCTCTGCCAGGGGAGATTTAGGCCAGAGATTAGGAGGAAGTTTTTCACACAGAGGGTCATTGGGCATTGGAATAGGCTGCCCAGGGAGGTGGTTGATTCACCTTCCCTGGAGGTGTTTAAGGTGCAGGTGGACGAGGTGCTGAGGGACATGGTTTAGTGTTTGATAGGAATGGTTGGACTCGATGATCTGATGGGTCTCTTCCAACCTGGTTGTTCTATGACTCTATGATTCATCTACAAGTCTTTTAAATCCCTCCAGTCAACCCTTTTGGTGATGAAATTTTTCCTGATATCCAATCTGAACCTACCCTGGTGCAGCTTGAGGCCATTCACCCTGGTCCTATCATTTGTCCCTTGGGAGAAGAGACCAACACTCACCTCTCTGCAACCTCCTGTTAGACTGTTGTAGACAGTGAGAAGAACTCTAAGATTTATCATTCCTAGTTAGATTGCTAGAGATAGTGTGTGACTACAGTTTAAAGAATCATAGAATCACCAGGTTGGAAGAGACCCACCAGGTCATCAAGTCCAAGCATTCCTACCAAACACTAAACCATGTTCCTCAGCACCTTGTCCACCCATCCCTTAAACACCTCCAGGGAAGGTGACGCAATACAAGATTCCACTGAAGACTTTCTTTTACAGGAGATCGTCAAGTTTGTCATTTTATAACAGAAGCCTCAGTGCCAGCAGGTCCACACAGTGAGTGCCTAGCTACAAATTAAATTGAACTACATGCAGCAATTAACTTATGTGGGTTTGGCCAGATAGGAGATAATCATTCACTATTCAGAGAATATCCGTAACTCTCCCAGCAGATAAAGCAGTTCACAATGCACCTTATCTGGAGGGGTTTAAGGGAGGATGGATGATTTGCTGAGGGACATGATTTATGGGAATGGTTGGACTCGACGATCCGGTGGGTCCTTTCCAACCTGGTGATTCTATAACGTTCTATGCTGTCTGGATGATGGCTGCTCTCTTAGATCTCAAGAAGTGCCTTTTGGTCTTCAGTGAAGATTTCCAAAACTTGTTACATCAGTCTTGGCACAGCAAACCAAGGAAGAATGCACAAGGTCATGACTACATGTCATGCATGACGGGAATGCGTGTCTCTCTCAGGCCCTGAATAAATTATCTGGCAATCAGGCAGAAAAAAACATACTTCCCTTTGGTCTTGTAAACTTGAGAGCAAATTAGTTAAAATATCTCTCTGGGATATGTGAATTTCCAGCTGCAGGCAGGAAGGAAACTTCCACAGCATATGGTATTCCTTTATCATGTATTTTCTTTTACTGAATTACAGAATCACAGAATAGTTTGGGTTGGAATGGACCTTAAAGATCACTCAGTCCCACCCCCTGCCATGGGCAGGGACACCTCCCACTGGATCAGGTGCCCAAACCCTATCCAACCTGGCCATGAACCCCTCCAGGGATGGGGCAACCACAGCTTCCCTGGGCAACCTGGACCTTCATAGTGAAAAATTTCTTCCTAATGTCTAAACTAAATCTTCCCTCTTCCAATTTAAAGCCTTTCCCCATCCTATCACTCCCGGTCTTTTGAAAAATGAAAGGGATTTGTTGCTTGAGGTGCTTCAGATAGAATCCAGTTTTGGAGGAGGAAAAAGGGTTATTGAGCAACTCTGTTCAGTTCCTCCAAATGTGGGATATCCCTTAAATAAACCAAAGAGATTCATCTGTTCATTTCATGGCAGGATTTCCACAAAATTAAAAGCAAGGTGCACAAAAATAAATAAATGGTCATTGGCAAGAACAGCAGAGTATCTAAACAAATCATATCTGCTTTTGGATTTATGCTGCTGTATTCATCAGTATCTAGAAAATTCCATCTGGTGTAAGAGAAATATTTCTGTGTAAGAACTGTGTGCAGCATTTGAAATGGGTTTTTCTTAATTTGTAAGTTGTTATTATTGTTCATAGAATCGTAGAACAACCATTTTGGAAGAGACCCATCGGATCATCGAGTCCAACCATTCCTATCAAACACTAAACCGTGTTCCACTAAATTGTATTGTACATGACAGTATTATTCTGATTAAAAGTCTTGCTCCCAGAATCTGTTATTTAATAATTTCTTACACATTGATCTATACTTTAGTTTCTTTTCAGCAACTGGCTATTGAATTCAATTATTCAATAATTCAATATTGAATTCAATTATTCAATAATTCAATATTTCAATTCTGTTTCCCTGACCTGAAGGCAACAAAAACCTGTGGACTGATAAGTGGGAATGTGCTGTCTGGGAGTACTTGACAGTCTGTATGAAACATCCTATATTTTATGTATTTTATATAAATGATGTAACTAAAATAAACATTGGGGGTTTTTTTTAAGTAAATGTCAGAGGCAGAATTAAGTGTTCAAATTAGAATAGGAAATACTGAAAATGGTTTTGAACTCTTCCAGTCAAGCTGTGTGTTAGCCCAAGCGTATAAATTGAATCTAGGAGGATGTTTCGCTGTTAAACACATACATAGGGGTTGTGTTTTCAATGAGTAATTTAAAACTCAACGTGTTTGTAGCAATTGTTTATCAAAAGTGCTCTAAAGGAACCATCTGGACTGCTGGGTGGTTAGAAAGGATGCTTGGCTAAGAGAGCTGCTGGCCCTCCTGTCTCCGGAGCTGTTGGATTCTATGCTGATAATATTTGTCATCTCGATCCTAAAAAAAAATTCTGAACCAAGCCAGAAAGAGGGGAAAACATCCCTTAAGCTTCGTCTGGCTGAATCTTCCCCAGTTAATTGAAAGCAGGATGGGGCCTTGAAGATAAGAAACAGGATGGTTTTATTCTTGGATTAATTTTCAACGTGTTTGGGCAGCTCTTTTAATCACTCAGTGTTTAAATCTCCTATCTATAAAGATGACATAATAATGCAAGTGTGCGTGAAGGCCTTTTAAAACCTGAAGCTCACTGGTGGTCTTCTGTGTTATTTCCCTTTCCTGTTTCTTCTGAATTTTTACTGTCTTTGCCTTTATTTTGCATAGGAATTTGATTGACCAAATGAAGACAAGCTACTTTAAAGCCAACTGTAAACAGAATCATTCTGTTTACAGCACCTCGGAGAACCTTTAAGCCGAAGGGGAAGATGAGTCCTGGATAGTGTGGCTGTTAGAGAAGTTTTCCAGGTCTAAGAGAGGCTGACAATGCCTGTCGTTTCCCACCAGCTTCTCTACAGAGGAGATTATGAGTTAGAAGTGACATCTTCTGTCTTTTCTCCCTGCATTTCATGTACCTGCAGCTAGGAATACAGAGAATTAATAACAACGAGACCACATTTATGCATATCTAATCCCTATTTGATAGCCTATACCCTTAAAACTAAATCCTCACTTGAATCATGGAATCATAGCATCTTCAGGTTGGAAGAGACCCACCAGATCATCTAGTCCAACCATTCCTATCAAACACTAAACCATGACTCGGCACTGGAGAGACTGCTCCTCGAATCCTGTGTTCTGTTGTGGGCCCCTTAGCACAAGAAGGGTGTTGAGGCTCTGGAGTGAATCCGGAGAAGAGCCACGAAGCTGGTGAAGGGTCTGGAGAACAAGAGGAATGGCTGAGAGAGCTGGGGGTGTTTAGCCAGGATAAGAGGAGACCTCATTGCTCTCTACAACCACCTGAGGGGAGGTTTTAGAGAGGAGGGGCTGGGCTCTTCTCCCAAGGGACAGGGGACAGGACAAGAGGAAATGGCCTCAAGCTCTGCCAGGGGAGGTTTAGGCTGGACATTAAGAAAAAAATTCTTCACGGAAAGGGTCACTGGTCACTGGCAGAGGCTGCCCAGGGAGGTGGTTGATTCACTTTCCCTGGACGTGTTTTAAGGAACGGGTGGCTGAGGTGCTGAGGGACATGGTTTAGTGTTTGATAGGAATGGTTGGACTCGATGATCCGGTGGGCCTCTTCCAACCTGGTGATTCTATGATTCCTCATCTTAATCCTTCCACTCCCACTAGCTTTTTATCCAACTATGTTCACCTCGCTCCCACTTTGGCTTGAAGTTGGGCTTAGTTAGAAGAACCGGGCATATCAACAAGCCCCAGCAGAGCAATATTGAGCCTCACTTGAAAAGACATTTCCTATGAACCTGATACCTGGATTATTTCCGTGATACAAAGATGACAAATGGCTCACTAAATAATAGACTTCATAAATATATTATAGTAAATATATTATACTTTTAATGAAAGGTTTCATAGCATTACTGAAAAAGCAATAAGAAGAGAACGATAGTGCAATCCTCTGCTGAGCTTCACAGCCAGACCTAGTTCTAGGTCAGTGTAAGATGCTGAAAAACAAACTGGGACATTATATCATCACCAGATGTTAGATATATAACTTGATGTATTTCTTGTGGTTAGTGGGCTGAAAAGCTGATTGAACTGTTATTCCCCTTTGTGTAAGAACAGAGATACATCTGTTAGAAATTGCACTAGGACCTTTGGGATTTTCAAATGCAGCGATGCAGTTTTGCAGATGTGGCTAATTATACATTGCTACATAATGAAGATTTAGATTTGGGGGGGGTAGAGGGGAGGAATGTATTCCATATTTTATATTCTTAGCATTATGACTAAATGTGTTTATATTTGAACTCACTTCGCAGAGGGCAGGTTTGAAAAAGAAGTATTTTAGTCAGTTTATTTTCTTAAATATCCACTACTTGACAAGTGGGGTTCCCCAGAGCTCAGTGTTGGGTCCAACCCTGTTCAATGTCTTCATCAATGACCTGGATGAAGGCATTGAGTGCTCCCTGAGCAAGTTTGTAGATGACACTAAGCTGGGTGGAAGCGTTGATCTGGTGGAGGGTAGGGAGGTTCTGCAAAGGGATCTAAACAGACTGGACCACTGGGCAGAGTCCAATGGCATGAGGTTTAACACTGCCAAATGCCAGGTCCTGAACGTGGAGCACAACAACCCTATGCAGAGCTACAGACTGGGAGAAGTCTGGCTGGAAAACTGCCAGGAGGAGAGGGACCTGGGGGTGTTGGTTGACAGCCGACTGACCATGAGCCAGTAGTGTGCCCAGGTGGCCAAGAAGGCCAATGGCATCCTGGCTTGTATCAGGAATGGTGTGACCAGCAGGTCCAGGGAGGTTCTTCTCCCTCTGTACTCCACGCTGGTGAGGCCGCTCCTTGAATACTGTGTCCAGTTGTGGGCCCCTCAGCACAAGAAGGATGTTGAGGCTCTGGAGCAAGTCCAGAGAAGAGTAACGAAGCTGGTGAAGGGGTTGGAGAACAGGCCTTCTGAGGAGCATCTGAGAGAGCTGGGGGTGTTTAGGCTGGAGAAGAGGAGGCTGAGGGGAGACCTCATTACTCTCTACAACAACCTGAAAGGTGGTTGTAGAGAGGAGGGATCTGGGCTCTTCTGCCAAGTGACAGGGGACAGGACAAGAGGGAATGGCCTCAAGCTCCACCAGGGGAGATTTAGGCTAGAGATTAGGAGGAAGTTTTTCACACAGAGGGTCATTGGGCATTGGAATAGGCTGCCCAGGGAGGTGGTTGATTCACCTTCCCTGGAGGTGTTTAAGGCACAGGTGGATGAGGTCTTGAGGGACTTGGTTTAGTGTTTGATAGGAATGGTTGGACTAGAAGATCCGATGGGTCTCTTCCAACTTGGTTGTTCTATGATTCTGTGATTCTACTTCTCTCATATTGATCCCTTGATAGAGCACTTGCCATGTGAATGTAATGATATTTCAAACTGATTTTGGTAAAGAGTTAGTCTTACACAAAGTCCAGCACACAAGGACTAATGCACAAATTTTGATTAGTAATGCATAAAAAAATTGTTAGAAGTCATATTAGAATAGGCTACCCAGGGAGGGGGTTGATTCACCTTCCCTGGAGGTGTTTAAGACACGGGTGGATGAGGTCTTGAGGGACTTGGTTTAGTTTTTGATAGGAATGGTTGGACTAGAAGATCCGATGGGTCCCTTCCAACCTGGTTGTTCTATGATTCTATATTTTAGTTATTGCCATTCAAATTTTTAAAATGCAGAGACAAAAGGAAACTTCAGCTGAACTAAACATTCTCTTAACAATAGATGCAGATTGTTTTCTTTGAAAATTTGTAGTTCCAAAGGAATGCAAAAAAAATCATTTCAGTGGAAGATACAAAGCTCAGACCAGGTTCTTTGGAAATCCCAGTGTGTGTGTCTTGGAGCTGAGCTGTAGCATGTAAAAAAGAGGTAGGTTCAGAGCTGCAAAGCCTGTGAACACAGCTGGTCAGAGACTAGTCTCTTGTAGAACATTATCTCTCTGAACATGTAATTTGTAGGCCAGCAGCTTGGGATGTTTGATGAGGAAACTGGTTTTCACATTTGCTGTTGAAATGTGTGTATCTTGGACAAAATCTCTTGTTTCTGGCAAGGGTTTCTTGCTGTATATACTATCTCCTCCCTATTCCCTGCAGTAGTTAAGAAACACCTCAGCTCATTTACTTAATAGTGATGATGTTTTCAGGTCAACTTCAGCCTGTGAAGATATTTTAAAATACTTTTCATAGAATCATAGAACCATAGAATCATAGAACAACCAGGTTGGAAGAGACCCATCGGATCATCGAGTCCAAGCATTCCTATCAAACACTAAACCATGTCCCTCAGGAGTAAAATGTTTCCTTTTGCAGTAAAACGTTTCCCTTTGCAGTAAAACGTTTCTTCTTAACCACCTGAGAAATCAGCTAAACAAAAATACGATGATCAGTCATTTGATCAAACAGCTCTTGTCATCTGATCGCGAATCTAATACCCTGTGGATGTAATTGCAGCGACTGGGTTGTTCGGAACTTATCAACACAGAAGGCAAAGGTAAGTCAGCCAGCAGGCTCATCCCTTGCAGTCCTCGATTCCATGGACTGGTTTGCTTGGGTGGTAAAGAACATTATGATTGTGCTCATCTAGCTTAGGTCCTCCAGGGTAGCAGCCCTGGAGAGGATGCTTGCTCCCATCCATGGGAGGCCTTGCAACTGAAAGCTCTGTATTTTAACCGTGACCGTGAAGATTTACTCCAAGACGGAAGAATAATAGGACTCTGAGAAAAAGAAAAGAGACAGATACTTGGTTCTATAGCATGGGCAAAACTGAGGGGCACTGTAGGGGTATTTTTAATGCTTGTACATCTAGTTCAGGCACATCCTGTAGATTGATCTATGAGGAATGTCTGCGAGAGCTGGGGTTGTTTATCCTGGAGAAAAGGAGTCTGAGAGGAGACCTCATTGCTCTCTACAACTACCTGAAAGGAGGTTGTGGAGAGGAGGGAGCGGGGTTCTTCTCCCAGGTGACAGGGGACAGGACAAGAGGGAATGGCCTCAAGCTCCACCAGGGGAGATTTACGCTAGAGATTAGGAGGAAGTTTTTCACAGAAAGGGTCATTGGGCATTGGAATAGGCTGCCCAGGGAGGTGGTTGATTCACCTTCCCTGGAGGTTTTTAAGGCACGGGTGGATGAGGTCTTGAGGGACATGGTTTAGTTTTTGATAGGAATGGTTGGACTTGATAACCCTATGGGTCTCTTCCAACCTGGTGATTCTATGATTCTACGACCTTGGGCTCATCTTTTCAGACTAAAGACAGCCAGAGGTTGGCCTTTCAAAGGTGGGAATGGAGATTACCGATATTCTGCCACACTTCCTTATATGGAGAGGAAGGAAACGAGGAGTTTAGCAATTAATATGGCTGATGATATCTATATACATAAAGCAGTTTTGCCTGTTAATGTCAGGGACATTAACTACAAGCTGAACATCCCTCTGTCTGAACAAAAAGCCATTCCCTCCTCTGTCACTTGGCCTTGACCTCATTTTTGCAGAGATCTTTTGCTCTCAACCTCAAATATGTACTCCAAGAGTGTCTTTTACCCAGTAAAAGAATTTAATAACATAAACCAACCTCCTGAATTTCCTCTAACTCCTGGTAAAGCTGTCTGGTTTACACTGAATTACACACAAGTTCGAGGTTTTGTTCTCTTAAGTTTCAGGTTTGCAGGAACCATCGGAAAAATACATTTGCAGATCCTTAATGTCCTTCCAAAACAGGACTCTAGGCAAGCTACTGTGTTAATTGTAAGCCTTGCAACTCTCCTGACATTTTTATTTCCTTGAAAGAAAGCAGCCATTATATTTTTTAGCCATTTGTTTTGCAGATGAAAAAAAAAAAAAAAATCAGAAATATTTTCTCTCTTATTAACCAGACCAGTTTGTGGACACTGGGGAGTCCTTATAAACCAGCTTCTCTCAATATTTTCCTTTCTTCCAGGTGGCTGAGGAAAATAATGCATCTGTTCCAAATCTCAGCAGACCCACACATTACAGACGTCACCTGAGCCCTAAAATAAACATGTTGTGTAAAGCTGGAAATGATTCAAGAGTTCCCACAATTATGAATTCATCGGATAGTCACTTGAGAAACATAACAGCTTGGAATAAATAATCTTTTCTAAACTAGCCTGGCTATAACTAAATTTTCCTCCAAGTCTATGTGTATGCAAAGGGGTAAGAAGGCAGCAGAGCAGGTCGATGGGTTGAACAGTGTCCTGTGCCGAACCAAAAAGTGACAGAGGAGGTTCTTGGCAGCCCAAGGTGTATGACTGGGAATGAGGTAAGAGGTTACCAGTGGCAGGTTTTACTCTTCTCTGGTGGTTTGACTTTGTAGTATCCATTGATCTAAATTGTCAGAGAAAGATTGGGCATTGGAATAGGCTGCCCAGGGTGGGGGTTGATTCACCTTCCCTGGAGGTGTTTAAGGGACAGGTAGATGAGGTCCTGAGGGACATGGCTTAGTGTTTGATAGGAATGGTTGGACTCAATGATCCAATGGGTCTCTTCCAACCTGGTTGTTCTATGATTCTATGATACAGGAGGAGAGAGCAAGTTCTCAATATCTCAAAGCAGAAGCCTTCTGCCAGAATTGACTCTGTTGCTTGCTTTATTGAAGCTCTTTATACAAAATTTCATCAGGAAAATCCCCCCTGTGACACGCATCACATTTTAATGAAGATCCTGGAGTATTGCTGTGACCTCATGGGGGATATTTTAGGTTGT
Organism: Coccyzus lansbergi; assembly: GCA_033558105.1. NCBI lineage: Eukaryota > Metazoa > Chordata > Aves > Cuculiformes > Coccyzidae > Coccyzus > Coccyzus lansbergi. Next base: position 951,652 of record JAUMJK010000508.1, read on the forward strand.
TTCTAGTTGGGATGTAGTCAAATTCATTCATGTTTGCTGTGACAAGGAATTTTGTAAAAGTTATTTTTAAGGAATTTGCAACAACATTTTATCTCCATTTGAACAGCAACAACAAAAAAATCTCTTAAGGATACCTCGCTGGTTATTGCGGTAACCTCATTTTCATAGAGTGTTAGAGTAATAGAGTCATAGTTCTATCACCCAGGTGGCCAAGAAGGCCAATAGCATCCTGGCTTGTATCAGAAATGGTGTGACCAGCAGGTCCAGGGAGGTTCTTCTCCCTCTGTACTCAGCACTGGTGAGACTGTTCCTTGAATCCTGTGTTCAGTTGTGGGCCCCTCAGCACAAGAAGGATGTTGAGGCTCTGGAGAGAGTCCAGAGAAGAGCAACGAAGCTGGTGAAGGAGCTGGAGAACAGGCCTTATGAGGAGAAGCTGAGAGAGCTGGGGTTGTTTATCCTGGAGAAGAGAAGGCTGAGAGGAGACCTCATTGCTCTCTCCAACTACCTGAAAGGAGGTTGTGTAGAGGAGGGAGCTGTGCTCTTCTCCCAAGTGACAGGGGACAGGACAAGAGGGAATGGCCTCAAGCTCGACCAGGGAACATTTAGGCAAGAGATTAGGTGGAGGTTTTTCACGGAAAGGGTCATTGGGCATTGGAACAGGCTGCCCAGGGAAGGGGTTGATTCACCTTCCCTGGAGGTGTTTAAGGGACGGGTGGATGAGGTCCTGAGGGACATGGTTTAGTGTTTGATAGGAATGGTTGGACTCGATGATCTGATGGATCTCTTCCAACCTGGTTGTTCCACGATTCTATGATAGTTTGGGTTGGAAGGGGTCTTAAAGCATATCATATGATAGAAGTAGCACTATTCATTCCCTCATGACCCTGCAGATCTAGGGACTTTCATTTTATAACGTACACTGCCAGAACTCATGCCTTTCTGGTGCATCCTGCTAACAGTAGCAAGAAAGATTTTTTTGATAAGGGGAAGGAAGATTAAAGGGTGACAAGAGGACACCCTTGCTTTGAACCTTTGTCAAAACTGGATCTTCCATCCCTTTTCTTCCTGCAGCTGCTGACAGTGGTTTTTTTTCATGGCTTTGACTTCTATGAGACTTGTGCTCTTCAATGAGAGAGAAGGGATACTGGCAAGTAAATAAATGCAGCAAAATCAAACAAAGGGGATTTGTATTCCCAGGGTTAAGATAAGAGCAGCAGCAACAAAAATGACCAGGAATTTCTTGCTCACAAGATAAAAGAGGTGAAAAATATCGAGATTTGGAGAACAAATTGGTATATGCTGTTGATATTCTCTAGAAGTGGAGGAGTTATTTACTGTATATATTTAGCCATGTCCCGAATACATCCTCTTTTTCACCTGAAAAATTTATCTGAATGCAGTTTGAGGATTACGGGGATATGTGAGGATAATTTGCCTTATATTAGTTACTAATTATTACCTCTATACTGGGGACTAGTGGAGCGAGTCCAGAGAAGAGCAACGAAGCTGGGGAAGGGGCTGGAGAACAGGCCTTATGAGGAACGGCTGAGAGAGCTGGGGGTGTTTATCCTGGAGAAGAGGAGGCTGAGAGGAGACCTCATTACTCTCTACAGCTACCTGAGTGGAGGTTGTGGAGGGGAGGGAGCTGGGCTCTTCTCCCAAGTGACAGGGGACAGGATGAGAGGGAATGGCCTCAAGCTCCACCAGGGGAGGTTTAGGCTTGACATAAGGAAAAAATTCTTCACAGAAAGGGTTATTGGGCACTAGCAGAGGCTGCTCCGGGAGGGTGTTGATTCACCTTCCCTGGAGGTGTTTAAGGGATGGGTGGACAAGGTGTTAAGGGGCATGGTTTGGTGTTTGATAGGAATGGTTGGACTCGATGATCCAGTGGGTCTCTTCCAACCTGGTTGTTCTATGAGTCTATGATTCTATGATTATGCATGCTAGGATTGTTTTATTAACTATATTGTGGATATGGTTCACTGGCAGCTCGTGTTTTGGATGGAGCAGGCCTGTGTTAAATGCACACTTATACTCAGAGAGGTCTATCTATGCATGCATTTCTACCTACGAGGAGATATCAGTCAAAAACCACCTAGACAACAGTTTACCCTTCCTAGTGCAGGAGGAAGGGAATTTGCAGCCCTTCTGGTCTCAGAATCATATAACAACCAGGTTGGAAGAGACCCACTGGATCATCGAGTCCTACCATTCCTATCAAACACTAAACCATGTCCCTCAGCACTTCGTCCACCTGAACCTTAAACCCCTCCAGGGAAGGTGACTCAACCCCCTCCCTGGGTAGCCTGTTCCGATGCCCAATGACCCTTTCTGTGAAAAATTTTTTCTTAATGTCCATCCTAAACCTCCCCTGGCGGAGCTTGATACGCGCGTTGCTGAAATTCTGGAAGTGGTATGCAGGAGTTAAGGATGTGTTTTATCCATTTAACAAACTAAATGTTTTGGATTTTTTTCTTCTTCCTTCTCCAGTAACAGGAGAGAGAAATTTTGAGGGGCGATGGCAGAAAGATGAAGTGAAGGATTTCTAAATCTGTATTTAGAGCAAGTGTTTCCAAGCTCAGAGGCTGACATGAAAGGTCCCTTTCCAGTGGCAGTCGTTGCTCTGGTGAGCTGTAGGAGATTGCTCTTTGACCTTTAGAGAGAGATGCAAGAAAATACCTTAAAGCAATTATGCATTTTGTGGGAAAGACTATTTGTGGGTCTCTTCCAATCTGGTTGTTCTATGATTCTATGATTCTATTTTACTAGTTTGTGTGTAATGGGGTGTCCACTTCATTTTTGAGACAATTTTTAAAACTTGGTATAATATTTATCTGGTTGTGAACTGTTCATTATTACATTTATTAAAAAAAACTTTTGCAAGCTAATGACTTTTTTATGTTTTGGAGTATAGACGTGGTTTTAGAAACAATATTAAGCATACAAGGTTTTAAATACTTGGTACAGATGCTTAATTGTAAAATTATGTTATGAATTCAAATTACTCTGCCAGGTGTTCACCTTTCTCGGCTAGTTCCTCCAATTCTCTGCTGAAAATTCATGCTCCAGATCCTCTTCCTTTCCCCCTTGTTCCTCAGGAACATTTCCTTCCTGTTCTCTGAGATCTCTGCAGCAAAAAACAACACGATCCCCTTTCGTAAGTATGCCAAGTTGATGGTTTTTACATTCAATTATGAGCAATTCGTATTCTTCGCATAAGAAAACTCACATGAGGTTAATGCCGTGGTAAGAAATTCAGCTTAGTGAGCTCTCATGGGAATGCTGCAGATACTTTAGGCTAATAGAATCATAGATCAACCAGGTTGGAAGAGACCCACTGGATCATCGAGTCCAATAGTAATAGGTATTTCTTCCCTGGAGTGTGGAAGTGTCATTCATCCCTGGCGGTGGCTCAGATTCACCCCTGAAGATGAGTGGGCACCAAATAAAATGAAGAGATAATCCTAGGAGAAAGTGGAATTGGAGGAAGGATGTTGAGGCTCTGGAGCGAGTCCAGAGAAGAGCCATGAAGCTGGTGAAGGGGTTGGAGAACAGGCCCTATGAGGAGCGTCTGAGAGAGCTGGGGGTGTTTAACCTAGAGAAGAGGAGTCTGAGAGGAGACCTTATTGCTCTCTACAACTACCTGAAAGGAGGTTGTAGAGAGGAGGGAGCTGGGCTCTTCTCCCAAGGGACAGGGGACAGGACAAGAGGGAATGGCCTCAAGCTCTGCCAGGGGAGATTTAGGCTAGAGATTAGGAGGAATTTTTTCATGGAAAGGGTCATTGGGCATTGGAATAGGCTGCCCAGGGAGGTGGTTGATTCACCTTCCCTGGCGGTGTTTAAGGCACGGGTAGATGAGGTTCTGAGGGACATGTTTTACTGTTTGATAGGAGTGGTTGGACTTGATGATCCAATGGGTCTCTTCCAACCTGGTTGTTCTATGATTCTATGATTCTATGACTCACCTTCCCTGGAGGAGTTTAAGGTGCAGGTGGACGAGGTGCTGAGGAACATGGGTTAGAGATTGGTGGGAATGGTTGGACTCCATGATCCGGTGGGTCTCTTCCAACCTGGTGATTCTGTGATTCTCTGAAATGAAGGAACAACAGCAGAGCCACCTACAGAGCTGAGGAAGTATTTGGAGAACTGCCACTACGTGGTAATTTTATTGTGATCACTGAATTACTTCGAGCCGTGGGTCTTTGTTGAGAGGATATCTAATTAGGAACCCTGAAATAGGAGACATGAGTTTGTGGAAGCTTTGGCAGTAGCAGGGAAATATTAATTACAGGCTGAAAATTACCTCAGTACCTCAAACCCCATCATAAAACCACAGAGCCATGGGCCAGCTCTTTGTTTTTCATCCTCTTTCTGGCACTCGGCTCTCTGCTTTCATGCTTAAGTTTATAATCACGGTGTACGTTATGGCTAGGAGGCTGCACAGACCACGCTTTTTCCTTGTGGCAGTTAGGAAGGATCTGGTTTTCTCATAGAACTTTTTTTTTTTTCTGCTTGTCCTCAGAACAACTTGTTGCTCCAGTGGTTACCATAGGGATGAGAAAGACATCCAGCATATTCTTCCGCAGTGGTTTTGCAGGCTGCTCTGCGATCCTGCGCAACTCCAGTAGCGTGACAGCGTCTTATCTTTATGTATTTTAGACTTTATCTCCTCTCTTGAGGAAAAATGCATTCTGAGTGCCAGACAAGCTCACAGGAAACAACAAGTAAAACCAGCCATTGTATTACCTCATTTTTTTTTTTCCATTTCTTCATTTTCTATTTTTATGGAAACTTAAAAAAAAAAAAAAGAAAAGAAATAATCACTTCAACATGGTTTAGTGTTTGATAGGAATGGTTGGACTTGATGATCCAATGGGTCTCTTCCAACCTGGTTGTTCTATGATTCTATGATTCTAACCCTTCTAAAAATCTCTGGATCGAAAAGCCGGGATTGCCCCTTAGCAATTATAATGACTCTTGCCTTGCCCTCTTAGACCTACGAGACATAGAGATGTAATCAAGATTAGAGAAAGTTAACATAAAAGCCATTTAATTTGTGTTCTGGGAGTAATAGAACAAGAATCCTTCTTTGTTATTAGTCAGTAGATCAAAGCTGCGTTATGCAGGAATTCTATATTTATGTTCTAAACTTGGATTTCACTCAGCAAACGGCTTTAGGCACAAGCATTTGTAATTAAAGTAGGTACTTAAAGTCTTATTATGCATTTTAATTAAAAAAAAAAAGTTAAAGTACACTGACCTGCAGAATCCATGGGTTACGTTTATTTCTGACTGTTTTTTTAATTAAAATAAAATAGTTTTTGTCAGAAGTGCCCTAGTGGAATATGGTCCTGTTTATTTTTTCAGAGCACCTAGTAATTTACTTGTCAAGTGATTCAATGTTTCAGTGCTAGGGCAAAGATTCAGGGCACTTTAAACTGTCCTCTGCTTGGCCTGCAAAACTCCAGGAGTCTAAAATCACTCAGCAGTTCAGAGGTTCTTACCTCATCTTTCAAAAAGTGCCCTTCTTAACTGGAAGCCTGTTGTAAAATTGTTCTGTGGCTCAAGCAATAAAACCTCTGTCCCTAGCACTGGGATATTATCTTAAATGTTTTCTTTATATTGCTAGGTTCTAGTATTGTAATAAATGATATTCTTATCCTTTTGGAAATAAAGGGAAATTGGAAATAGAATTATAGAATCATAGAATTGCCAGGTTGGAAGAGACCCACTGGATCATCGAGTCCAACTATTCCTCCCGATCTCTAACCCATGCCCCTCAGCACCTCATCCACCCATCTTCTTGTGTGAATAACTTGATGCCTCAAACTGGATATTCTCTGAAGCCGACCTCCCCTGGGTGCTCTTTTTAAAGCTGACACACTTCTTCTTCTGATGTGAAGGCACCTAAATGCTGATTGACAGATGGGCAGGCCAAGAGAAAACAAGTAAAGCGTCATTTCTGGGCATGGGTAAGACACTAGAGTAGACCCAGCAGAAATCTCCTGTCTACAAAAATATTCTCCTAAGAAAGAAATGACTTAGAGACTCTTATCATAGAATCATAGAATCATAGAACAACCAGGTTGAAGGGACCCATTGGATTATCGAGTACAACCATTTGTATCAAACACTAAACCATGTCCCTCAGCACCTCATCTACCTGTGCCTTAAACACCTCCAGGAAAGGTGAATCAACCATCTCCCTGGGCAGCCTATTCCAATGCCCAATGACCCTCTGTGTGAAAAACTTCCTCCTAATCTCCAACCTAAATCTCCCCTGGCGGAGCTTGAGGCCATTCCCTCTTTTCCTGTCCCCTGTCACTTGGGAAAAGAGGCCAGCTCCCTCCTCTCTACAACCTCCCTTCAGGTTGTTGTAGAGAGTAATGAGGTCTCCTCTCAGCCTCCTCTTCTCCAGGATAAACACCCGCAGCTCTCTCAGCCGCTCCTCATAAGGCCTGTTCTCCAGACCCTTCCCCAACTTCATTGCTTTTCTCTGGACTCGCTCCAGAGCCTCAACATCCTTCTTGTGCTGAGGGGCCCACAACAGAACACAGGATTCGAGGAACGGTCTCACCAGTGCTGAGTACAGAGGGAGAAGCACCTCCCTGGACCTGCTGGTCACACCATTTCTGATACAAGCCAGGATGCCATTGGTCTTCTTGGCCACCTGGGCACACTGCTGGCTCATGTTCAGTCGGCTGTCAACCAACACCCCCAGGTCCCTCTCCTCCTGGCAGTTTTCCAGCCAGACTTCTCCTAGTCTGTAGCTCTGCATAGGGTTGTAGTGCCCCAAGTGCAGGACCCGGCATTTGGCAGTGTTAAACCTCATCCTATTGGACTCTGTCTAGCGGTTCAGCCTGTTCAGGTCCCTTTGCAAAGCCTCCCTACCCTCCAGCAGATCCACACTTGCACACAGCTTAGTGTCATCTGCAAACTTGCTAAGGGTACCCTCGATGCCTTCATCCAGGTCATTGATGAAGACATTGAACAGGCCTGGACCCAGCACTGAGCCCTGGGGAACCCCACTTGTCACTGGCCTCCAACTGGAGTTAACACCGTTTACCACCACTCTCTGGGCCCGGCCATCCAGTAAGTTTTCCCCCCAGGAGAGTGTGATATATATATATATTATATGTTATAAAAGTCATGAGGCTGTGTACTGTGCACTGAATGTCCAGCTTTCCCCACACAGCCTCCAGGCTAATGAATTATAGCTCTCCTCAGTAGAGCCACACGACACTCAAGCTACCACAGCCTTTCCTGCTTTTCCTCTTCATTTGAGTCTTTCAGCACATTTTGCCCCTGGGTTGGAATCTGCAGCGTGTGTTTGCGTGGAAAACATCGCATTTTTAATAATTTCTGGCCGTCCAAACCAAACTGTGTTCCTGATCTAAGCCCTCACATCCCCGATGCTGCGGGCTGCTCGCACTATGAGGTTACGTGAGAATTCATGCATACTTGGATGCGACAGGCTTCTAAAAATATCGCACTGCAATGTACATGCACACTGACAGCAGAAATGCCAGACATTCCTCACTGCTCCAAGCTTTTCTATGGAATCTGTGCATGTATGAAAAAAAAAAAAAAAAAATGAAACCTTTTTTGGGGAATGAAACCGCCTCCCAGTAAGACAGTACTCTTAAGAATTCTTTTAGCAGAGTCTCTTTACTAATTGTTCATTCTTTGTTTCAGACAATCAGCAGCTGTAGTTTGAAGCACTGTGGAGCTTCTGCCCTTGGCTCTTCAGTCAATTTGACTAACTGAGGAAAATCAACGGAGTTAGGGAGGGAGGGCTGCAGTCGAAGGAAATTTGCTATTGAAACAAAAGTGAATTTGCTTCTCTGCCAGATTTTCCACGGACAAAAGGGGGTTTGTTTTGCCTTTAGTACCCTCGGTGGCATGGCTTTCATTAGAAAGTTCGCCGGCCACGGTTACAGCTGGATGGGATCGCCGGCCAGCTTCTGCAGCCAAGTGGTCTAAAATAGTCCATGAGAGCCCAGCTGCCTCAGAGCACAATGAGGTGAGGAACTCACGACGAACAGCGATGTCTGTGTCTCTGAGTGAAGTGGGGAAGCAGAAGAGATCACTGAGGCTATTCCAGAATGCAAGTAATACCAATTATTCTGCGAATTTGCTGTCAGTTAAATGAGCTACATATCTGATAGTGCCTGAAAGAACAGATGGATTGAAACTAGAATGTCACATCCGTCCCATCTTTTCTGTGGCCAAGGAGGGTGGAGACACATTTGATTTCCCAGCTTCAGCATCACTCCTTTGTTTATGGTTTCCAGTAAGATCCCAAAGCTGGAAAAGCCTGTTTCCCACTTGAGATGATGCCGGATGTCCTGAAAACAACAATTCTCAGGAGATTAAATGAGATATTTTGAGATTAAATGAGATAGTGTTTGATAGGAATGGTTGGACTCGATGATCCAGTGGGTCTCTTCCAACCTGGTTGTTCTATGATTCTATGATTCTATATTTGCCAAACCCATGTAATTGTTAAAGAAGATTTTGACACAGTTTGTTCTGTCGCCATCCTAAACTGTAATCCTGGTAAGCTTAAACCTTCAAGTTTGAGCAAGACTGAAAAATCTTCCCTTCACCTCAAATTTACTAGCAAATCTGTCTCCTGTTTTGCCATTGATTGACCTCTGTATTTGAATTCAATAGTAGTGAACAAACTATTGCCTTTGTTGAATTTTATCTGTCTTCTTTAGGACTTTAAGTTCTACCTGGAATCAATTATTTTTAAGTCCTTAAAACCAGTCAGGTGTGTGTTAGATCAAAAGCGTGCTATTTTTTGTTACCTTGAAATTTCATAGAATCATAGAACAACCAGGTTGGAAGAGACCCATCGGATCATCAAGTCCAACCATTCCTATCGAACACTAAACCATGTCCCTCAGGACATCATCTACCTGTGCCTTAAACCCCTCCAGGGAAGGTGTATCAACCACCACCCTGGGCAGCCTCTTCCAATACCCAATGACCCTTTCCATGAAAAACTTCCTCCTAATCTCTAGCCTAAACCTTCCCTGGTGGAGCTTGAGGCCATTCCCTCTTGTCCTGTCCCCTGTCACTTGGGAGAAGAGCCCAGCTCCCTCCTCTCCACAACCTCCTTTCAGGGAGTTGGAGAGAGTAATGTAGAGGCTCCTCTCAGTCTCCTCTTCTCCAAGCTAAACACCCCCAGCTCTCTCAGATGTTCCTCATAAGGCCTGTTCTCCAGCCCCTTCACCAACTTCGTTGCTCTTCTCTGGACTCGTTCCAGAACCTCAACATCCTTCTTGTGGAGAAGGGACTTTGTCAGAGTTCCAAGAGCAAACTTTATTGTCCATGTCCAGCCTCCACTGGGCCTTCTCCATCCCTCTCTGTAGGCCCAGAGCTGCATTTCAGCTCAGCCTGGGGATCTCTGTCCTTGCCCAAATAGTTTTGCAATTGTGTGTTTGCAGCCATTTTCCTGGCCCCAGCTCCTAGTACTCCTGATGGGTTCCTTTGTACTAACTGTGGATCTGGATCAGGGTTGATGGACCATGCTCCAAGCCAGCTTTGCCCTCCTGGGACTGCACCGTGTTTGTGGAGGCACAGCTTGTGATCCGTCAACTTCGACTTCTGTGCCCTTAGGCAACAACTGAACCTTGCCACTTGCTGACATGTGATTTCAATGAATGGATATCTTTTTTTTTTTTTCTTTTCACAGAATCACAGAATCACCAGGTTGGAAGAGACCCACCAGATCATCGATTCCAACCATTCCTATCAAACACTAAACCATGGCCCTCAGCACCTCGTCCACCCGTCCCTTAAACACCTCCAGGGAAGGTGAATCAACCACCTCCCTGGGCAGCCTCTGCCACTGCCTAATGACCCTTTCTGTGAAATATTTTTTCCTAATGTCCAGCCTAAACCTCCCCTGGTGGAGTTTGAGGCCATTCCCTCTTGTCCTGTCCCCTCTCACTTGGGAGAAGAGCCCAGCTCCCTACTTTCCACGACCTCCTTTCAGGTAGTTTGAGAGAGCAATGAGGTCTCCTCTCAGCCTCCTCTTCTCCAGGCTAAACACCCCCAGCTCTCTCAGCCGTTCCTCATAAGGCCTGTTCTCCAGACCCCTCACCAGCCTCGTTGCTCTTCTATTTATTTTAAATAAAAGTGTATTTTGTCTAGAACTCCATAGCACCATGTAGACCTCAAATGATATTTATGCTCTGATTCTGCTTTTAAAGAAACAAAAAGATGGTCAAGCTTCTTCATAGAATCATAGAATCACCAGGTTGGAAGAGACCCACCGGATCATCAAGTCCAACCATTCCTATCAAACACTAAACCATGTCCCTCAGCACCTCTTCCACCTGTGCCTTAAACCCCTCCAGGGAAGGCAAGTCAACCACCTCCCTGGGCAGCCTCTGACAGTGTCCAATGACACTTGCTGGGAAAATTTTTTTCCTAATGTCCATCCTGAACCTCCCCTGGCGGATCTTAAGGCCATTCCCTCTCATTCTCTCCCTTGGGAGCAGAGCCCAGCTCCCTCCTCTCCACAACCTCCTCTCGAGGAATTGTAGAGAGCAATGAGGTCTCCCCTCAACCTCCTCTTCTCCAGGCTGAACACCCCCAGCTCTCTCAACCCTTCCTCATCATGAAATTCTTTGTGTAGCTTGCCTCTGTTTCCAACTCAGTCAGCTCTTTATGTGGTGTAAATCTCTTTGTACAAATGCAAGTTGATATCCAGTACAGAGGAAAAAAGGTTACAAGACTGAACAATCTTTGGTACTTGGCAGTAGCTCCACACCTGGAGGTGTTTAAGGTGCAAGTGGACGAGGTGCTGAGGGACGTGGTTTAGAGACTGGTAGGAATGGTTGGACTTGATGATCCGGTGGGTCTCTTCCAATCTGGTGATTCTATGATTCTATGATTTCCAGAAAGCCGTCTCCTACCAAAAGTCTAGCTCATGAGGGTGAGCCAAAGAGCAGTGATGGACAAAGTGGTGTCACGGATTCTACTCCTGATGCACACATATAGGAGAAATAAACAATAGTGGCCAAAAGGCTCTAGTAAGGATCAACACCAGAAACACACTTGTTAATCTCTCTTCCTTGTTCTCTTTTTTCTTCTTAAAGGCAGAAAAGATAAATTTTCTTCTCTCATCCACATCCTAATTCCTTCAGCCTTTCTTTACTGGCCATGTTTTTAAGACCTTCAGTCATTATTGCTTCTTTTCTGGACTGATTCATGTGCTTCTTGATCTGCACTGCCTCAAATTGGGCACAATGCACCTCCTGAGGCCGTCCTACAGGCTAGTAGAGTGCAAGAGTTGCTTCATGTGTTCTGCAGATAAAAAAATATTGTTTATCTATCCCAGCATGGTATGTTCTGTTTTTTTTTTTTTTTGCAACAGCCTAACATGGATAATTTTCAGCTTGTGACTCAGTGTAGTTCAGCGAGCTTTTTCTGTAGCACCACAATTCATAATTATTCATCCTGTCATTCCTGAGCTGATTACACTTACTTACATGCAGAACTTGACATTCGTTCTTGCTGAATAACATTGTATTCTTCCCTGGATGATTTCTCGAAAATTGCTCAGTGATTCTGCTGTAAACCTATATTTAGAACCACTTGTGTTAGCAGAAGGTGGCTAAAGCCACTGTCACTGATGCCTCGTTACCACAGCTGCTGTTTGCAGTGCCACTTCTGACACTCTGCATTAGCTTAGCCCAGATGCTAATGGCACTAAGGACACCTCCTCTAATTAGATGCTTGGGGGAAGTCACCTACAGGCATTTTAAGAGTTTAAATTTCCACTGCAGACAATGAAAACAGAGTCCTGTGGGTTTTTTTAAGCATGGACTGCTGGACTGAGACCAATGGCAGGAGGTTTAACAAGGCCAAATGGCAAGTCCTGCACTTGGGGGACAACAACCCTGAGCAGATACAGACTGGGAGAAGTCTGTCTGGAAAGTGCCTGGAGGAGAAGGACCTGGGGATGTTGGTTGACAGGTACTGAACATGAGCCAGCAGTGTGCCCAGGTGGCCAAGAAGGCCAATGGCATCCTGGCTTGGATCAGAAACGGTGTGACCAGTAGGGTCAGGGAGGTTTTTTTCCCTCTGGACTCGGCACTGGTGAGACTGCTCCCTGAATCTTGTGTTCAGTTGTGGGCCCCTCACCACAAGAAGGATGTTGAGGCTCTGGAGTGAGCCCAGAAAAGAGCAACAAAGTTGGTGAAGGGGCTGGAGAACAGGCCTTATGAGGAACAGCTGAGAGAGCTGCGGGTGTTTATCCTGGAGAAGAGGAGGCTGAGGAGAGACCTCATTGCTCTCTACAACTCCCTGAGAGGAGGTTGTGGAGAGGAGGGAGCTGGACTCTTCTCGCAAGTGTTAGGGGACAGGATGAGAGGGAATGACCTCAAGCTCCACCAGGGGAGGTTTAGGCTTGACATTAGGAAAAAATTTTTTACAGAAAGGGTCATTGGGCACTGGCAGAGGCTGCCCAGGGAAGGGGTTGACTCACCTTCCCTGGAGGTGTTTAAGGGACGGGTGGACGAGGTGCTGAGGGACATGGTTTAGTGTTTGATAGGAATGGTTGGAATCGATGATCCGGTGGGTCTCTTCCAACCTGCTTTTTCTATGATTCTATGATTCTATGATTCACACTTGGACAAACAGGGTTGGCTTACTAGGTCATACTAGAAAGCACTACTCTGGCAAGCAGTTCTGCTGATATGGCTATTACTTTATTTGCCTTAAGTTGCATTCGTGTCACCCGAATCCCCTTATTTCTGAACAAATCAAAAGGAAGGTCTATGTAGAGTCTGTTTTTTCTCCCAATGTTGCAGCATAATATAGAAATAGGAAGAAACAGTCATGATGGGAATAGACTCTTCTGTTCCAGCTTCTCTGTTATGACAGCTTGAGCCTTTGAATGTTCTGTCTCCTGTTAAGCAACTCCTTTTCCTGCCTTGTTCTCTGTGGCCTGACAGTTAATTTGCTGGCTCCCTATTCACTTCTGCCTTCCTTCAGAGTTTTTTTTTACAGCCTGTTTTGTATCTTTTCAGTGCTTTCCGCTCTCCTTTTTGGATGGTGGTGGTGTGGATACCTCTGACAAGTCATTGTAATTAATCATGCGCCTGTGCCCAATCTGCTTTGCAGTAAGGACACTCTGAGGAAAACACAGTGGGATTCCATTTTTCCTGGAAAGTTATTACTGTTTGAGCTTCAGTGGATTCTCAGTAGGTTTTTATGGGACTGGATATCTTAAAGTTTGACACTCTACTTTTTCATTTGGCAGTCAAGCAGAGAAACCCGTAAGTCCTAGAGAAGAGGAGGCTGAGAGGAGACCTCATTACTCTCTACAACTACCTGAAAGGAGGTTGTGGAGAGGAGGGAGCTGGGCTCTTCTCCCAAGTGACAGGGGACAGGACGAGAGGGAATGGCCTCAAGCTCTGCCAGGAGATATTTAGGCTAGAGATTAGGAGGAAGTTCTTCACGGAAAGGGTCATTGGGCATTGGAATAGGCTGCCCAGGGAGGTGGTTGATTCACCTTCCCTGGAGGGGTTTAAGGCATGAGTGGATGAGGTCTTGAGGGACTTGGTTTAGTGTTTGATAGGAATGGTTAGACTCGATGATCTGATGGGTCTCTTCCAACCTGGTTGTTCTGTGATTCTATGATTCTAAGTTAGCCACTGTTACTTGTCTTGCAAAGCATGCAAGAAGCATGTAGATTTATTTTTTCTCTTGTTGACCGAATGTATTTCTTATAATTGACTTTCCGACTGGAATGCATGCACCAACTCATTTCCCACCTTTTTCCATATCCATTCATTTTTAAAAAACCTGTGTGACCAATGGTGTAAAAAAATGGATATAAAACCTGCAAATTCTGTGTTGAAACTGTGAGTAATTGTGAGAAATGTTTGTGAAGAACGCTAATAACGGTAAGTGCAACAAAAGATGTTAATTATTGTCAGACAACTATATGTGTGTTTCAGTCCAACATTAACTGGAAGCAGATATTTCAAGCTTGTTGTAACAGGCAACTGTGGCAGACACGGCCTGTGTGGAAGTTCCTGCTCATCTAGCAACTGGAAGCTGATTCATGCCTTAAAAACCAAGGACTTACATATCACAGAATATTTTCCAGAATATTTTCTGTCTTCTGGATAATTTACTATCCATACAAAAGTCCAATACTTTCTGGAAAACAGTTGAGCTATTTGGCTTCAGGGGTGCCAGGTCTGAATCTTATCAAAATGTATTCACACTTCACAACCCAAAAAACCATATGGGATTATCTTATGACACAGAGTTAATTCAAATTAACCAAGTTCATGCACTGGAAACAAAGTGAAATGCAGTGTTTTGGTCAGCGAGAAACTCTTCTCAAGGTATGAGCTGGAATGAATCATAGAATCATAGAATAGTTTGGGTTGGAAGGGACCTTAAAGATCAGGAACACCTTCCACCGGATCAGGGGCTCCAAGCCCCATCCAATGCGGCCTTGAACCCCTCCAGGGATGGAGCAGCCACAGCTTCCCTGGGCAACCTGAGCTAGGACCTCACCACCCTAATCATTGAAGAAATTCCTCCTTATGTCTAGTTTAAATCTGCCCCTCTCCAGTTTATAGCCAATCCCCCTCATCCTATCACTCCAAACCTTTGTAGACAGTCCCTTTCCAGCTTTCCTGGAGCCCCTTTCAGGTAGTGGAAGGTCTCACTAAGGTCTCAGAATCACAGAATCACAGAACAACCAGGTTGGAAGGGACCCATCGGATCTTCTAGTCCAACCATTCCTATCTAACACTAAACCAAGTCCCTCAAGACCTCATCCACCCGTGTCTTAAACACCTCCAGGGAAGGTGACTCAACCACCTCCCTGGGAAGCTTATTCCAATGCCCAATGACCCTCTGCGTGAAAAACCTCCTCCTAACCTCCAGCCTAAATCTCCCCTGGCGGAGCTTGAGGCCATTCCCTCTTGTCCTGTCCCCTGTCACTTGGGAGAAGAGTCCAGCTCCCTCTTCTCCACAACCACCTTTCAGGTACTTGTAGAGAGTAATGAGGTCTCCTCTCAGCCTCCTCTTCTCCAGGATAAACAGCTTCTCCCAGTCTGAAGTCTCCTCGGAGCCTTCTCTTCTCCAGGCTGAACAACCCCAACTCTCTCAGTCTGTCCTCATATGGGAGATGCTCCAGCTCTCTGATCATCTTTGTAACCTCCTCTGGACCTGTTCTAACAGCTTCATCTCCTTCTTATGTTGAAGATTCCAGAACTGGACATAACACTCCAGATGTGGTCTCACAAGAGAGGAATAGAGGGGCAGAATCACCTCCCTCAACCCGCTGGCCACACTGCTTTTGATGCAGTGATATGAATTTTTCAGTTGAGCAGGAAGTGAACAGCATTGGAACAAATGTGTTGCCTCAATGTTGTTAAATGAAGTATTAATATCAGTACCCAAAGGTAATAACTTGGTTTTATTCCCCATATCCAACTCCCACTTATAGCAATAACACTTTGAATGAAGATTGTGCAAAAAAAGAAGCTTGTAACTATGCAAAAGTGATGAATTATTGGAAAATAGGAAAAGATGTACATTGTTGGACTCGATGATCCGGTGGGTCTCTTCCAACCTGGTTATTCTATGATTTTATGACTCTACATAGATAATGTAGATTTTCTTCTTTACAACATTGTTCATAATACAAACGTAGAACTAGTTAAGAGACATGGAGTCCACTAACGAAACATAATAGAAAACTATGCACTTGTGGAGGAAATTAGAGAAGAAAACCAGCTGGAACAGCTGGAAACACAGTACTTCCTTGCAGAAGATTGTTTCAGATATGAAACTCTGACAGTTTTGGCTGGGATCCATTCCCCTAAAACTTCTATAGCAATAAATTAAACAGTGCTATAGTAATTCCAGTTTGCTGTTTGGATGAAACAGCCCTGATTAGGAGGGTTAAAAGCATTTATTATTCATGATGCGGGTTATATCATGCTAGGTTGCTTTGGTGCCAAAGACTGCACTTAGACATTTTTAAGTTACTAGCACAGATATAGTCCTAGGCTTCCTCTTCCTTCCTAAGTTAGAACCTGAATTCCTGAAACTCATCTAGATTTCAGACAGGACTCTTACCAGTGTTATCTTAAGGATATCCTAAAATTCTGTGTTTCAATATTAAATAGAAACATCTTAACTTAACCTGGAAGTTCCCATGACATTTTGATAGGAATGGTTGGACTTGATGATCCAATGGGTCTCTTCCAATCTGGTTGTTCTGTGATTCTATGATTCAGACATTATTCATCTGCAGAGCGGCTGCTCTGTGGAGAGGTTTTGTTCGTGTTTCATGATACATCCATAGCATTTATTTCTGGGAAGATATTCAGGTAGTTATAGAGCTAATTCAGAATGCAGGAGCCACAGGTTTCAATGCAAAGTTATTAGACAGGATTGTAATTTCATTTGTTGAGAGTGAAGGGGAAAAAAAGTCAAGATAAAGCTGATGATAGGCTGTATCCTTGCTCTGTATGTTTGTATTATCAACAATGTTGTAATGAAGAAAATTTATATTATTTATATAGAATCATAGAATCATAGAACAACCAGGTTGGAAGAGACCCATCAGATCATCGAGTACAACCATTCCTATCAAACACCAAACCATGTCCCTCAGCACCTCATCCACCTGTGCCTTAAACCCCTCCAGGGAAGGTGAATCAACCACCTCCCTGGGCAGACTAT
Source organism: Coccyzus lansbergi (assembly GCA_033558105.1). Taxonomy (NCBI): domain Eukaryota; kingdom Metazoa; phylum Chordata; class Aves; order Cuculiformes; family Coccyzidae; genus Coccyzus; species Coccyzus lansbergi. The sequence continues at coordinate 968,389 of JAUMJK010000508.1, forward strand.
TCCAATGCCCAATGACCCTTTCTGTGAAAAACTTCCTCCTAATCTCTAGCCTAAATCTCCCCTGGTGGAACTTGAGGCCATTCCCTCTTGTCCTGTCCCCTGTCACTTGGGAGAAGAGCCCAGCTCTCTCCTCTCAACCACGTCCTTTCAGGTAGTTGGAGAGAGCAATGAGGTCTCCTCTCAGCCTCCTCTTCTCCAGGTTAAACACCTCCAGCTCTCTCAGCCGTTCCTCAGAAGGACTCTTCTCCAGCCCCTTCACCAGCTTCATTGCTCTTCTCTGGACTCACTCCAGAGCCTCAACATCCTTCTTGTGGTGAGGGGCCCACAACTGAACACAGGATTCAAGGAGCGGCCTATACGTGGACTACTAAATTACCCAGGAACTTAAGAGGAAGGTGAGCTTTGCACATAATATTGGAGCTGCAGAAGGGTTTCTGGTCTTTTCTGGTTTAGGGACTCACATCCATCCACTAAGGAGCTTCGAATATTAGAATCATAGAATCGCCAGGTTGGAAAAGACCCATTGGATCTCCGAGTCCAACCATTCCTATCAAATACTAGACCATATCCCTTAGCACCTCATCCACTCATCCCTTAAACACCTCCAGGGAAGGTGACTCAACCACCTCCCTGGGCAGCCTGAACATTATCATAGAATCAGAGAATCACCAGGTTGGAAGAGACCCATCGGATCATCGAGTCTGCATATCCATGCAGACTGTGCTGTGAGTTCATGAAATGCTCATTTCACACCTATCCTATTGGGAACCATCAGCAGAAAAACCTTGCAGCTCCCTACCTGGACCATTCTGAGTTTGAAAGGCACAACAAAAAAATTGAGGTTTCGTGATTTTTACATACTGTCATAGAATCATGGAACAACCAAGTTGGAAGAGACCCATCGGATCATAGAGTCCAACCATTCCTATCAAACACTAAACCATGGCCCTCAGGACTTCATCCACCAGTCCCTTAAACACCTCCAGGGAAGGTGACTCAACCACCTCCCTGGGCAGCCTGTTCCAATACCCAATGACCCTTTCTGTGAAAAACTTCCTCCTAATCTCTAGCCTAAATCTCCCCTGGTGGAGCTTGAGGCCATTCCCTCTTGTCCTGTCCCCTGTCACTTGGGAGAAGAGTCCAGCTCCCTCCTCTCCACAACCTCCTTTCAGATATTTGTAGAGAGTAATGAGGTCTCCTCTCAGCCTCCTCTTCTCTTCTCTGTCCTCTAGAAAGCTATTAGATTTGGTTTGCAGTGTTGAGAACTAACAAAGCCAGGGGAGGAAAAACAAAAGAATATCATAATAAAATGACTGAGAAACATTCAAGGCCCACTCTGAACTTTTAGTATGGAAAAGGGTGTACTACAGCTAATAAAACTCTCTAAATGAAACTTATGTTATCAGAATGGCAATATGAAAAGTGCACATAACAATGTAGTCTTATAGTACTAGGATAATTAAATCCAAAGTGCAGTTGAGAATAGTCAAATAAAGTGACTTTGCCCTGGGAACAGTTAAAACTCACAGCCAAAAATGTGAGATGACATTGACTCAAGATCTGAGAAGTTAATTCTGATTCTATCTTTATTTGATCTGGCATAGAAGGCTACGTATTTATCAGGAAACTAAGTGCCTGAGACTATCTTCCGGCAGTGAGGCCAAGGGGCATGGAAGACAATCCATTGTTATTTAAGCCACCAAACCAGGGTGATCACCCCTCGAGATCAGTCTCTGGTCTGCACTAACACTCAGGTGATGCCTGGGAATTGTCCGATGGAGCAATTATTGGCCCAGGAAAACAGTGCCAGGAAATGTTCTAAGAATTTAACACGTTCAAGTTCCAGTGCCCAGGAATGTTCTCTGGCATTGCTCGATTTGTTAACACAGAAGTAACCAAAAGCCTTTTGCTTTAGACCCTTAGGCTGATGCCTGAGGCACAACTAGCAAAGGATGAACTCTGTTGAAAATTCAAGTATTCATACAAGAAATATAATGCAAAGGGGCAGAGAAGGTGATAGAATCATAGAATCATAAAATCATCAGGTTGGAAGAGACCCATCGGATCATCCTGCCCCAAGTGCAGGACCCAGCATTTGGCCGTGTTAAACCTCATGCCGTTGGACACTGCCCAGTGGTCCAGCCTGTTTAGGTCCCTTTGCAGAGCCTCCCTACCCTCCAGCAGATGGACACTTGCACACAGCTTTGTGTCATCTGCAAACTTACTAAGGGTACCCTCAATGCCCTCATCCAGGTCATTGATGAAGACATTGAACAGGACTGGACCTAGCACTGAGCCCTGGGGAACCCCACTTGTCACTGGCCTCCAGCTGGACTTAACACCATTTCCCACCACTCTCTGGGCCCGGCCAGCCAGCCAGTTTTCTACCCAGGAGAGTGTGCGCCTGTCCAGGCCAGAGGCTGACAGTTTCCATAGCAGATTACTGTGAGAAACTGTCAAAGCCTTGATCCTTAAACTTTTGTTTTTGATGCAAAAAGTTATTTTGCCAGACAGTCACTCCCATACAGATTACCTATTGCTGATTTTAACATTCTGAAAATCATTTAGTTTCATTTCATTAACTGAACAATTTATTTTCATATCCAAGACATCTCTTCCAGCTGCAGTTAGGGCAGAAAAGAACTTAGATCACAGTTAACGTTCCACTGATATTTACCATGAGAATGTGTTTACAAAGAGAATTTCTCCTGTTTACACTTTGCATGTTTAGGGAAGCTGAGTCAGTCTTTAATTATTTGGGTTTCCTTTTTACATCATTTAGGCCTCATCTGTGTTCCCTTAGGTCAACTCTCTGTTAACGTTTTAGCATTTGTTTTGCACCTATCACTGAAAAATTACAGGCTTCTCAATTTTTTTTCCTAATTCAATATTTTTTATTTACGATCACTGTTGTTAAGTTCTATAGATGTGAAAATATTCACATCCATTATTTCCTCTGTTTTGCCCTTTATGGTCTAAAAGATCTGTGAAAAAGAAGAGATGGAGAGAGCTGTTTTTGTAACCTTAAGTAACGACTGAAAACGTGGAGAGGAATCTGAATGAAATGTCATGTACAATTTGATATTTATGTGTTTTGAGGAAAAATATTGCAATAAGTGATAGGAAGATGAGTGCAAACACACACTCTGCCCTTTGCTACAGTTATTAGGTAACTTCAACTAGCATGAATGTCTAATCTAGAGTGGTGAATGTGAAATTTGAAGCTGGTTCTAGGGAAAAAAGTAAAACCTTCTCTGTGAATTGTTCTGTCAAATGAGGGCAAGTAGATCTTAAAAAAAAAAAAACTCCATCGCCTGAGCTGGAGGAAAGTATGAAGCTCCATCTCATTCCCTATGTAGACTCTGTAGGAAAAAACCGTCAGTAGTTTCTATTGCTTCTTTTGGCTCTGTGGAGCAATCCTCAAGACGTTGTGCATTTTAATTGCATTTATATATAGATTAAAAATGCTACTGTTATAATAAAAATGCTACAATTTTTGTTCCATTTTTTTTCTTTTCCTAGAGAACCATCAGTATCACTGCTTTTACAGTGTCAATACCAGACCCTGACCTATAAATACCGAGATGCTGAAAGAATGCAAAAATCACGAGTGTTTCTGGCTTATTTAACTTGCAGTAAGAAAATACCATAAGCATCCCAGTTTGGAGGTGCTCCAGATACAAGAACTGGAGTGGCCTTGGCCAGAAAACTCTCCTGAAGGAATTTTATTTAGATATTTAGAAAAATCAGAGCAACCACCCCAAAAAACTCCATAAACTAAATGTGAGCTACATTCATAGCCAGACCAGGAGAAATAAAGTTAATAGATTCATTAATTTAATGTATAAAACCCACTGTGCCCTGGATAGTCTCAGGTTACATTTTTCACTCCCTAATAGCTGCCGAATTGCTTACTCTTATTTGCTTACTAATTATTTCCAAATGTTTTTTTGGCGCAAAGACTTGAGATGTTCAACTTCGAAGAAGGCTCAGGCCTTAAAGCAAAGTTTCTTTCCCTCTCACACATATTCCAAAGAGTACTTTTTATTATATATATTTTTTTTTTAACTGGAAAATGGATAATACTTCTGTCACTGTGAGGTTTAGTGCTCCTTACAACTATCAGACAGTTAAACTTGTCAGCAATTTTATTGCAGGAGGATGCAAAACTAAACCTTGCTTAGCATCAGGCCAAGAGTATAAAAGTTTTAATAGTCTGTATGAGTAACCTAAACCAAAAAGGAGCCTGAGGATTAGAGTTTAGCTGTTCTTGTGAATATTTCACACTATCTTAGTTGTAAAAAATGTATTGAACTCATTCGGATTATGCTGTATCATTATTAACACAAAATAGACAGTCTTCCCCATTCATTATTTTTCCCAGAATTCTAAGTCATAGAATCATAGAACAACCAGGTTGGAAGAGACCAGTGGATCATCGAGTCCAACCATTCCTATCATACACTAAACCAAGTCCCTCAGCACCTCATCCACCCATCCCTTAAACCCCTCCAGGGAAGGTGAATCAACCACCTCCCTGGGCAACCTGTTCCAATGCCCAATGACCCTTTCCGTGAAAAAACTCCTCCTAATCTCTAGCCTAAATCTCCCCTGGCGGAGCTTGAGGCCATTCCCTCTTGTCCTGTCCCCTGTCACTTGGGAGAAGAGACCAGCTCCCTCCTCTCCACAACCTTCTGTCAGGTAGTTGTAGAGAGTAATGAGGTCTCCTCTCAGCCTCCTCTTCTCTAGGCTAAACAACCCCAGCTCTCTCAGACACTCCTCATTGGGCCTGTTCTCCAGTCCCTTCACCAGCTTCATTGTTCTTCTCTGGACGAGAAGAGTTGTATCGTGTAATACTATAACTTCATGTCGATTCCTGAAGTGATCTAATAATTCATGATTTATAAACTGAAAGATAGAATCGTAGTATCATGGATTGGTTTGAGGTGGAAGGGAACTTAAAGATGATCTAATTCCAGTCCCCCTGGCATATGCAGGGACATCTCCCACTGGATCAGGCGCCCAAGGTCCATCCAACCTGACCTTATGGGAAGTGAGTTTGAACAGCTTTGGAATACTGAGCTTAAGGAGATTTTTAATTCTTTATCACTTACTGTTCAACAGCATAACATGCCTCTCCTCTAATTCTATCTGTAAATGAACTGACTCTTAACAATTCTGATTGTCATAGTAACATTTTTTCATATGGTGGGAGATGCTGTAAAGTTTTCATCAATGGAGAAGAATGTTATAATTTAATCCTTCCCTTTTTTTTCCCCATTTTCATTTGTACATTCACCCTTACTGTTTGTTTGTCTGTGTCAAAACAGTTTCAGTTTTCTTGAAGTTTACCCTGGGAACATGATATGACACAGCATCCTGTAGGAATAAACGTGCATCTGCTTGAGACATAAAAGGATTTGCTTACAATCCCTTCATAATCATTCTGGACCACAAGCTTTAGAAAGTAACCAAGTTGTTATTTCTAGTAGGAGTAATGCAGACTAAATAGGATATGAAACAATTTAGGTGCCTCTTTTTTTTTTTTTTCCTTAAACCATGCTATGCTGAAGATTTGAAAGGAATTTTACTATATATTGCCTGATACCATTCCTGTATTTTCATCAAAGTGAAAATGTTAAAATCTTATATATTCTCACATTGGCTGTTGCTCTGATTAAAGGAGAAATGTGGCACTTTAGAACAATCAACCATTTCAATGAATTTTTAGCAGGTTTAATGTTCTTTAATAGCAAGAAAGAGAGGAATGATTTAAAACTTTTGATCTTTGCATCTGCAAAACACTTTTCCCTTAATAACAACTTGCTTATGTTAGTAACAGTGCTGGAACAACCTCCCCAGGGATGTGGCAGAGTCCCCATCACTGAAAATTTTCAAGATGAGATTGGATAGGATGCTAAATAATCTCATAAAGGCTCCTATTCTCATGAAATGTTGGACCAGATGATCTTTTAGGGTCCTTTCAAACCTGGCCTGTTTTAGGAAAAGTCTGACTAGAAAGCTGCCAGGAAGGGAGGGGCCTGGGGGTGTTGCTTGACAGTGACTGACCATGAGGCAGCAGTGGCCCAGGTGGCCAAGAAGGCCAATGGCATCCTGGCTTGGATCAGAAATGGTGTGACCAGCAGGTCCAGGGAGGTTGTTTTCCCTCTGTACTCAGCACTGGTGAGGCCGCTCCTTGAATCCTGTGTTCAGTTGTGGGCCCCTCAGCACAAGAAGGATGTTGAGGCTCTGGAGCAAGTCCAGAGAAGAGCAACGAGGCTGGTGAAGGGGCTGGAGAACAGACCCTATGAGGAATGGCTGAGAGAGCTGGGGGTGTTTATCCTGGAGAAGAGGAGGCTGAGGGGAGACCTCATTACTCTCTACAACTCCTTGAAAGGAGGTTGTGGAGAGGAGGGAGCTGGGCTTTTCTCCCAAGTGAGAGGGGACAGGAGAAGAGGGAATGGCCTCAAGCTCCGCCAGGGGAGATTTAGGCTAGAGATTAGGAGCAAGTTTTTCACTGAAAGGGTCATTGAGCACTGGAACAGGCTGTCCAGGGAGGTGGTTGATTCACCTTCCCTGGAGGTGTTTAAGCGACGGGTAGGTGAGGTGCTGAGGGACATGGTTTAGTGTTTGATAGGAACGGTTGTACTCGATGATCCAGTGGGTCTCTTCCAACCTGCTGATTCTATGATTCTATGATTCAAAAATATGGGAGATATTCTGTGGCTTGATTCACATATATTTTGTCAGAAAGAGCCTTATAGTTTGAGGGCTAATCTCATTTCACACAGTGCAGGAGGGAGTGTAATTTTTAAGTGCAGCCACCAAAACGACATGAAGTACAGTGAATACACGTATGCAAACAAACACAAAGTCCTGTGTGAACCGATCCTCAGCTTCCTGTGGGAATGACATCTTCAACAGATTATATTTGAGCTCCCTGAGAATCAGCTGGGGTGACAGCTGAGCTGGGAGCTATGCAAGAATACTGACTGCTGTCTGGTTTTATTTATGTTACTGCTACCTATACTTAGCCTGCTGTCTGTGGCAGAGACAGTAAAACTGGTGTAAGGGATGCTTTTAAAAGGAGCCTGACACATGATTCTTCCGGGCAGTTGTAACATCATTGTCAAGATGCTTCCTGAAGGGTGTTTGCTATTTCTGACCTGCTTTATAGTTCAAGAATGTTCTGCTCAGTACTGGTTATTTTTGTGCCTTGTGCCTGGTGCTTTTCTTGATAGCAAAGTAACTTCTTAAAAGAAAATACTCTTAAAGTCTAAGAATTAGAATCATAGAATCACCAGGTTGGAAGAGACCCACTAGATCATCAAGTCCAACCATTCCTATCAAACACTAAACCATGTCCCTCAGCACCTTGTCCACCCGTGCCTTGAACCCCTCCAGGGAAGGGGAATCAACCACCTCCCTAGGCAGCCTATTCCAATGCCCAATCACCCTTTCTGTGAAAAACCTCCTCCTAATCTCCAGCCTAAATCTATCCTGGCGGAGCTTGAGGCTATTCCCTCTTGTCCTGTCCCCTGTCCCTTGGGAGAAGAACCCAGCTCCCTCCTCTCCACAACCTCCTTTCAGGTAGTTGGAGAAAGCAATGAGGTCTCTTCTCTTCTCCAGGCTAAACACCCCCAGCTCTCTCAGATGTTCCTCAGAAGACCTCTTCTCCAGACCCTTCATCAACTTTGTTGCTCTTCTCTGGACTCGCTCCAGAGCCTCAACATCCTTCTTGTGCTGAGGGGCCCACAATTGAACACAGGATTCAAGGAACAGTCTCACCAGTGCTGAGTACAGAGGGAGAAGAACCTCCCTGGACCTGCTGGTCACATCATTTCTGATCCAAGCCAGGATGCCAATGGCCTTCTTGGCCACCTGGGCACACTGCTGGCTCATGTTAAGTCGCTGTCAACCAACACCCCCAGGTCCTTATCCTCCAGGCAGCTTTCTAGCCAGACTCCTCCCAGTCTGTAGCTGCACAGGGTGGTTGTGCAGTAAGTAGAATCCATTACCTTGCTTCTTCAGAAATGACTTTATATGTAGGTATGGTACATGAACAGATTAAAATACTCATGGCCTTTGACCAGAAACATCAAGTGATGGGTAAATTCTGATTCCTTTAGTTCCTTCAGAACTCCTGCCCTCAATGCTGTTGGGATCATTTAGAAGTGATTTATTAATGTGAAAATTGTAGTGGTGGTATAACTTAGATTTTAAGAAGCAAAACTTTGGAAGTAGGAATAAAATTAATTTTGCATATATTGATAAGGTCCCCCTGAGCTTTCTCTTCTCTAGGCTGAGCATAGAATCACAGAATCATAGAATCACCAGGTTGGAAGAGACCCATTGGATCATCAAGTCCAACCACTCCAGTCAAACACTAAACCATGTCCTTCAGGACCTCATCTACCCGTGCCTTAAACACCTCCAGGGAAGGTGAATCAACCCCCTCCCTGGGCAGCCTCTGCCAGTGCCCAATGACCCTTTCCGTGAAAAACTTCCTCCTAATCTCTAGCCTAAACCTCCCCTGGAGGAGCTTGAGGCCATTCCCTCTGCAGAGCAGTTCCGGCTTCCTCAGCCTTTCCTTATACGTCAGATGCTTTTAATCTTCATGGCTCTTTGCTGGATTCTTTGGTAACTCACAGTCAGCTTCACATCACCAGGACACCCTGGACCTTATCTGCTTTCCAGCCAGTTGCTTTCAGCTTGTGTTGTTCCAACCAGAGGGCATATGAAGTACTCTTGGTCTCAATCTCCCTCAAAGGAGCTGTTTTCACACACAAGTCAAGGCGTAACAGCATTTCAACTTCACTCAGCCAAGCTGGATATACAAAACTGATTGTCGTGAATATTCTTCCCTTCAGCCCGTGGAGTATTTTTAACTGTCTTGTCATACCCTTATGAAACGAGTGAGAAATTATGAGCAGCAGCCTCTGTCTGAATAGTTAGAAATTCATCTGGGAAGGAATCTAAAGAGCAGAAACATGACAGAAGCGCTAAAGTCAAGTGGATTTATAGGAGCTCTGTTGTGCAATGTAAAAATTACACAGTTTTGGAATGATTATTACTGATTCGACTTGCCAAAGAGACATTTAATATGCCATGAAAAATAAATAACTTAATAAACATTTATTTTCAAAGCTAATTCCTCGGAGTTGTCTTCTTCCAACTTAATTCTAGCTGAAGATTAACGGTGAGACAATGAATGTGTCATCTACATTTGTGGGTATCCTCATATCAGAGCAGCCACAGCAAAACAGTTTTTCAGTCCTGATTTGGAAGGATTATTTTTTTCTCATCTTTGTGCAACAGCCACAGCATCTTTTTTTCACATTATCTGAAGTAATTTCAGGTTTTCTCTGCAGCTCTGCGGTTGGTTGACCTTGGCATATGATTTGTAGATGTAGTGAAGAGTACGTTCGATGCCTCCTGCCTTTATAAGGAATCAGCAGAAGTCTCGGCTAGCGGATTGCTTACTCACTGGGAAATGATTTCATACATTTCAATCTCAAATGAAATTCATTAGAGTGGGCTGAACAGCACGAACACTAACAACTGCCAACTGTAAAACAATAATTTCTGTTAAAATCTCCAGGATAAAAAAAAAAATCCCAAAAAATCAGTGTAGCTTGGCAGTATATAATGTTGTGTGTAAGGCAGGAGGATTTCCTGCTAACCTTATTTTTGGCTTTTTATATTTTTTTTTATGTTGAATCATTACTTCATTTCAATCAGGCACTTCATTTAACTTGCCTTTTCCTTGAATAAGCTGAGAAAGTGAGGGCCAAATGGAAAATGTTTTAAAGATCTTGTTGATTTAGTTTAGGAATAAATTCATAGAATCATAGAACAACCAGGTTGGAAGGGACCCATAGGATTATCGAGTCCAACCATTCCTATCAAACACTAACCCATGTCCCTCAGCACCTTGTCTACCCATCCCTTAAACACCTCCAGGGAAGGTGAATCAGCCACCTCCCTGGGCAGCCTGTTCCAATGCCCAGTGACCCTTTCTGTGAAAAATTTCCTCCTAATCTCTAGCCTAAATCTCCCCTGGTGGAGCTTGAGGCCATTCCCTCTTGTCCTGTCCCCTGTCACTTGTCACTTCTGTGCTATGCTTCATATGATACTCAAAATCAAGTTTTTTTTGGTCATAATTTAGCAAAATTTTACATCAGGCTTTTCGTTCAATGCCCTTCTCGCCTTGATTGAGCCTGCATTCTATATGTAGTGCATTTATAGTATGTAAACTCTCTGAGTATTATATAATCTCAAGGCACCTCAAATATAAAATAAGAGACTTTCTTTTCATTAAACACATACTACTGGTCTTCTTGAATGACTGAAGAGATGAAACCAGACCTGTATCTACCTTTTAAAAAAAAAAACCACACAGCAAAAGAATCTTCCCTGCTATAAACAGAGCCCTGCTCAATGCAGCAGCCTATCTGTCCTTAGTTGAAATAATAGCTTGGATTAAACTCAAGAGCAACCCCTTTTCTTACCGTGAAAGGAAGAAGCTTTGGGATGAGCAGCACTGTAAAACTTGTGTGACACATTAGGAAAAAAATGATTAAAGGATGTTTTGTAAACGAAGTCTTAGTGCTCTGCAGAAGAAAGAACTCTCTGCTCCCACCTTTTGGTGATCAGCTGGAATCATAGAATCATAGAACAACCAGGTTGGAAGAGACCTACTGGATCATCGAGTCCAACCATTCCTATCAAACACTAAACCATGTCCCTCAGCACCTCGTCCACCCACACCTTAAACACCTCCAGGGAACGTGAATCAACCACTTCCCTGGGTAGCCTGTTTCAGCCTATTTCTGCTGGAATTACCTACACAGTGTGTTCATCCAGGGCTACATCTGCACCGAGGCTCCAGGTTTGCCAAGTCTGTAGATCATGCACACGAAGTGGTGGCTGTAACCAGAAGCTCTTCTGTTCGCTGCTAGATGAAGCCCCAGATGCCGCCTCCAAAATCTTCGCAGAGTGTAGTTTTAAAAGTCATAGAATTGTAGAACAATCAGGTTGGAAGAGATCCACCGGATCATCGGGTCCAAGTCATTGGTAAGCAGTACAGCAAGAATGTAAAGGGACATAGAGGTTGCTTTTTCTGATAAAAATCCTTCTCAAGGAAAAGAAGTGCTACAGGCTCCAATATAGAAACACTTAGTTAGCACAGGTGGCCTTTATAGCAGGATACCCTGCAGGACTACATGACGGCAGTTGCTACCCGCTCCCAGAAGAATCATGGGATGGGAACAACAGTTTCTCCTTTAGACATTGACTATTGTTCAACTTGGCCTGTGCTCCTGCGAATGAGGCTTTATACTGACATCAGAAAACTAGCAAGGCTTGCCAACCCACGAAAAGTGAAATAAGGTAACAAAGCAATGCTTACCTTTTGGGATATGATACCAAATACAGAATTGATTTGGAAAAAAGTTAAAAGTATTGAAGTTACTAAGTATACCATAGTTTGATAGGAATGGTTAGACTTGATGACCCAGTGGGTCTCTCCTAACTTGGTTGTTTTATGACTCTATGATAGTTTTGTTTTCTAAACTAGATACTGTATATCCTTCTTTCCTCAGTGAAATGTTCCTGGATTTGTGTGCATATTCAGTGCTTGTGAGAGAGGGAAAACTGCGTATTAAGGGTAAGTTGGGAAAGTAGATAATGGTTTTTAGTGTGGGCTTGAGATCATAGAATCACAGAAATACCAGGTTGGAAGAGACCCAGCGGATCATCGAGTCCAACCATTCCTATCAAACACTAAACCAAGTCCCTCAGGACCTTATCCACCTGTGCCTTAAACACCTCCAGGGAAGGTGAATCAACCACCTCCCTGGGCAGCCTATTCCAATGCCCAATGACCCTTTCCTTGAAAATCTTCCTCCTAATCTCTAGCCTAAATCTCCCCTGGTGGAGCTTGAGGTCATTCCCTCTTGTCCTGTCCCCTGTCACTTGGGAGAAGAGCCCAGTTCCCTCATCTCCACAACCTTCTGTTAGGTAGTTGTAGAGAGTAATGAGGTCTCCTCTCAGCCTCCTCTTCTCTAGGCTAAACCCCCCCAGCTCTCTCAGACGCTCCTCACAGGGCCTGTTCTCCAGCCCCTTCAACAGATAAATGACTATCAACAGATAATGACTGTTGTCCATTTTAAGGAGATTACAAACCATTTGAGTCCAGACCTTGCTCTCGATGATCTTTGTCAGGAAAGTCAAACCTAAAAAATGAAAGTGCTTTCAGATGTCAGCTACCTACTGATTTAGTAGAAGAAAAAGTGACATATGCAACCATCAGAAATGATGTCTGACACCTATGTGAGACATAAAATAACTCTTCCAAGCAATTCAAGATCTGATAACGTAGATTCTCTTCCTGCATCCTACCTTAACTTCCAAATACTGTTCAATGACTTCCCCACAAGAGTTATTCATCTGCACAGGGTTGGAGAGCTGTGGAGCAGGGGGTGCTGATCCTCTGCACCTCTTGCTGGGTTCTTGTCACCTTGTCTACCCATTAGCATGAAAGGAATTGATAGAAAATAAGAATCCAGTCTGACTTCATCTGGATTCCACATTTCTTCATGGATTACAGTAAAACCCTGGCAACCGTAGCCTCTTTTGCAACCAACCGAACAACAAGATTTTAGAGAACTTTTGTTTCTTTCCTCTGTAGATACCATAAATTCTGAATCTGCTTCAGGTCCAGGGAGGAGCAACGAAGCTGGAGAAGGGGCTGGAGAACAGACCTTATGAGGAATGGCTGAGAGAGCTGGGGTTGTTTATCCAGGAGAAGAGGAGGCTGAGAGGAGACCTCATTGCTCTCTCCAACTACCTGAAAGGAGGTTGTGGAGAGGAGGGAGCTGGGCTCATCTCCCAAGTTACAGGGGATAGGACAAGAGGGAATGGCCTCAAGCTCTGCCAGAAGTGGTTCAAGCTGAACATTAGGACACATTCTTTCAGTTCCTGAAAGAAATATTAGCCTGAGACAAAGCAGAAGTTTTGCCACAATCTTAACTAACAAGAAGAATCTAATGTCCTCGCAGACACCTTGTCTATGGCTTAAAGCTGCTTTACAGTAAGTTGCAGATACTTACATTTACTAGCTCAGATGATGCATTGAGATTCTGGAAGAGAGGTCGGTGGTACATCGGTGAAATCCCAACTGAACACAGGGGCAGAAGCAGGAGTGATTTTAATTGTGTCAGCGATTTAAAAAGTGAACCAACATGCTGAGTTTTGGGATGGATAATGCCCCTGAGAAAATTCGTTTCCATGAATTTCTCCGGTTTTGTTACTCATCCTCCCACATTTCTCTTTCCTTCCTCATTTCTGCTGCAGCTGTACTTTAAATACTCTGGGATCGATTCCACTTTCCCTTGACCCAGTTTCAGTGCAGTCTGACGGGGTTAGAGCTTGATTTGTTTCTTTAATTCAGGTAACAGCTATATTCCATTTAGAAGAGGAAGACAGAATTTAAGAGAGTGACATAGAGTCTGGGCATGATGCTCAGAGAAAAAGTAAAATTAAGACTATTTATTTACATACACCAAGTTCATGAACTATGAAGAACTGTTTAGACCAGTTACTTGTCTGAAGACCAAAGCATCTGCATACAGGAATTTTTTTCCAGTTGTCCAGTTGCTGTGCATGAATCATCGTGTAGAAAATAATGTTTACAGACCTGGGAGAATTTTTCTCCAGACATATGGCTCAGATATTACATCGGTGAATGCTGCAGTTACAGCAATTTCAACCAAAAATTAAGAATTTTTTTCCTTATGTCCAGCCTGAACCTTCCCTGGTGGAGCTTGAGGCCAGTCCCTCTTGTCCTGTCCCCTGTCCCTTGGGAGAAGAGCCCAGCTCCTTCTTCTCCACAACCTCCTCTCAGGTGGTTGTAGAGAGCAATGAGGTCTCCTCTCAACCTCCTCTTCTCCAGGATAAACACCCCCAGCTCTCTCAACAGTTCCTCATAAGGCCTGTTCTCCAGCCCCTTCCCCAGCTTCATTGCTTGTATTTATTTTATAAAAATAAACACAGTGCTTAGGCTTTCAAAATGACAATATGAGACATCAGGCAGAGCTGTTTTCTCCAATGACACTCAGTAACAGCAAATGTTACATTCTTATTTTTCATTGATAATTAGAGCTCTTTCAAAGAAAGGACTGACTTATTTAGTAAACAGTGCTCTCTTTCCTTTACGATCCCTGTTTGAAGTCAGGAGGTCCTTAGAAAGTCTGCAATAATCTTAGTGTGAACACAGCTATAATGCAGGCAAGGGAAACCTTTCAATTATTTATCAAATGTAGGAAGCGGCAGCTGCTCTCCCACTTTCTCTCCTTACTCTCCTGCTGGAGAAACAGGGAGTGGTAACTAATCACCCTGCACGGAAGTTACTGCATTGCAGTCCTCGAGCCCTGTGCAATCCTCCAGGAGTGAGCTCTGAATTATTGGAAGACTTTCCTCTACAGGCTGGTGTAAGGCAATCATCTGCTTCTGCGTCTCAGCATAACTTGAGATTTTTCAGTGTAAAAAGTCACCAAGAAATATGGAATAACTTAACTGCTGAATCAATTGCCTGGCGAACGCTGCAAGTGACAGGGGACAGGACAAGAGGGAATGGCCTCAAGTTCTGCCAGGGGAGATTTAGGCTAGACATTAGGAGGAAGTTTTTCACAGAAAGGGTCATTGGGCATTGGAACAGTCTGCCCAGGGAGGTGGTTGATTCACCTTCCCTGGAGGTGTTTAAGGTACAGGTAGACGAGGTCCTGAGGGACATGGGTTAGTGTTTGATAGGAATGGTTGGACTCGATGATCCGATGGGTCCCTTCCAACCTGGTGATTCTATGAATCTATAATTCTATGATTTCTCTTGCACTACATGTTTTTAAATCTGACTGGTTATAAAAGACATAACATCCTTGCGAACTGGACACTAGCACAGCCTTTAGTAAATTAAGTGTATGAAGGATACATCTCAATTTACTCAGACTTCATATGTTTATTTGTGACAGGAATATGTGATTTAGCCTTTGTGACTGTGCCAGCACAGGAAAACAAGTTGTGCTTTAATCCATTTGAATGTTTAACTGTAATTCACTTAAATGTGATATATATGGGAAACATGAAGTATTTTTGAGATTGTTACATGTAAGTGCTATTTTGGAAAGCTGCCACACTTAGAAAGATCTCATGTGCCAAAAAAGAGAGGGTTCAAATATTCAGTTGTAAAAGAAAGAAAGGTTTACAAAGCAAAGACCCAGCACTGGCTGCCTCCACGTGATGGAACAGTGTAGATCACTTATAGAATCATAGAATCATAGAAAAACCAGGTTGGAAGAGACCCACCAGATCATCCAGTCCAACCATTCCTATCAAACACTAAACCATGTCCCTCAGCACCTCGTCCACCCGTTCCTTAAACCCCTCCAGGGAACACGAATCAACCACCACCCTGGGCAGCCGTTCCCAGTGCCCTACGACTGTTTCTAAGAAAATAGAATCATAGAACAACCAAGTTGGAAGAGACCCACCGGATCACAATGATACTGAGTGCTAGTTTATTAGTGCTCAAAAAGTTCTCTAGATCATTTTACCTTTATTAATATGATTGATAGATGCTAAGGAGCAGAATAATAATTAGCAGTTAACAAAATAGATATTGTTAGAGTGCAACTGAGATGTCGTGGGCCAGTTTGTCATGGGAATAATATTCATTCCTTGGAGCAGTGCAGACAGAGGGCTCCCTATGGGAAGAAAAGAACTTTCTTAAACTTCTTTGAGGAAATGTTCCCAAGCAGAGTCCTTATGAGCAATACAGTAATATTTTATTTTTTTTTTGAAAATGCAATGTGTCAGAAAGAAAGGAAAAAGTCTAGAATATCTGGAAAAGGAAGAGAAGGAATATTGAATCATGGAAACATAGAATAGTTTGGGTTGGAAGGACCTTAAAGATCTTCCAGTTGCAATCCCCCTGCCATGGGCAGGGACACCTCCCACTGGATCAGGCTGCCCAAGCCCCATCCAACCTGGCCTTAAACCCCTCCAGGGATGGGGCAGCCACAGCTTCTCTGGGCAACCTGGGCCAGGGCCTCGCCACCCTCATGATGAAGAAATTCCTCCTTAAGTTTAGGACAGAAGCCAAGCTTAGGGGCAACCTGGCAAACCCTCCTGGATTCCTCTTGACTTCTCATGCCAGTGAGCACGGTCTCCCACTAAGAAGGAATCAATTTTCTGCCATCTGGGACAATGCTTGTGGTCATTCTCTAGGACCTCCTAGCTAACCTTCTATATTAATGACAGAGAAACAAGAAATAGTTTCTCATCTCATTTTACCTTTCAGTCTTCTTTGGAATTCTGCTCACTGTACCACATCAAACAAAAAGATTAGTCAGAATTCTTCCTTGACAGCTGGTTGCATACGTAGCATATATGGGCTAATGCCAGCTGCTTAGCCTCTCTTGTTCTCCAAAGATAGACCTGAGCTGATCAGTGAACCCCAGATTCCATTCTTTCAGTTCCACTTTGCTTCTGACAAAATATTACTTTGTGGATTGGATTAATTTACCATAATAAGGCTGTTTAAAATGTAGATGCTCATACTAGTCATCAATATGCCCTTCATCCGTGCATATGGAGGTTGTTGATTCACCTTCCCTGGATGTGCTTAAGGCACAGGTAGACGAGGTCCTGAGGGACATGGTTTAGTGTTTGATAGGAATGGTTGGACTCGATGATTTGACGGGTCTCTTCCAACCTGGTGATTCTATGATTCTATATAATCTACGTCATTCTGGAAAAGACATCCATAAAAAGACAGGATCGTGCCCTTATATGCTTCTTTTTCTACATTTACAACCTGTTCAGTCCTGAGGGAGAGGCTCCAGGAGTATCTGTCCATATTGAAAGACGATTGACACAAGAATGTATTTTTAGTGCACTTTGCATCTTCCTTGACCAGAATCAAGAATAATGTCTGTCCAAAGCTCCAGTATGTGTCCAGTAAAAAGCTCTAGAAGTCTATTGCACCACGATTTTTTTTTTAACTTAACAGACCCTATGAGGAACAGCTGAGAGAGCTGGGGGTGTTTATTCTGGAGAAGAGGAGGCTGAGAGGAGATCTCATTGCTTTCTATAACTACCTGAAAGGAGCTTGTGCAGAGGAGGGAGCTGGGCTCTTCTCCCAAGCGACAGGGGACGGGACGAGAGGGAATGACCTCAAGCTCCAGCAGGGGAGGGTCAGGCTGGACATTAGGAAAAAAAATTTCACAGAAAGTGTCATTGAGCAGTGGCAGAGGCTGCCCAGGGAGGGGGTTGAATCACCTTCCCTCGAGGTGTTTAAGGTGTGGGTGGACGAGGTGCTGAGGGACATGGTTTAGTGTTTGATAGGAATGGTTGGACTCGATGATCCGATGGGTCTCTTCCAACCTGGTTGTTCTATGATTCTATGAATGGTTGGACTCGATGATCCCGTGGGGTCTCTTCCAACCTGGTGATTCTATGATTCTGTGATTTCTGTTACCAGACGATAGAAGTTTAGTGGTTACCAAAACCACATCATCAGGAATGACTGAAATAAAACAAACCCTCCCCAAATTTCATAGAAAATTGAGTGTTACATATGACCTAGTGACACAAATGCTGGGTTTGTTATTTATGTCATGAACAGTGATGTTTCCATGCCCTCCTAGTACATGAATGGTATGTTTCAAGATTCTTATCTAAATTTTATCCTGAAGTCTGTTGAAATTGCCTCTCCAGATGTTATTAAATAATCAAAGCATGCTGTAATCAAGCAGTCTTATTCCCTGGAAAGGAAAATAATTTCCTGTACATTATTTACCTGCCTCTAATTTCTTCCAAATCTTGCAGAAGGGACTTAGGACAATGGTAGCTGATGCTGTTTTCCCACTTAACAACAAATACTTTGAATTCTCTGCTTGTGTTAACCCCGTTCACTCCCATCATTTAGGCTCTGGGGAATCCTATAAGAATAAATTTGAGTATGAGTGAGTTTGTCACTTTGTAGTAGGAGGATTTAGCTATCCCACAGGAAGAGTATAAGAAGCTGAGTGGAAAATTGACATAACTCCTGATTTTTTTTTGGAGGCCTGGGAGCACAGGGGGCAATAAATACAGCTCTTCTAAGAGAACTAGCTGTATGTTTGC
The DNA here is from genome assembly GCA_033558105.1 of Coccyzus lansbergi. Classification (NCBI taxonomy): domain Eukaryota; kingdom Metazoa; phylum Chordata; class Aves; order Cuculiformes; family Coccyzidae; genus Coccyzus; species Coccyzus lansbergi. The sequence goes on from JAUMJK010000508.1 coordinate 986,572, forward strand.
TCTCTTAAATGCTACCAGGATGCACATACCTTTAATTGGATAATATAACCCTTGCACATTCCACATTACCATTTTAAGGGCAGCTTCCATTATATATTCTGAAGCTGTAACTAGTAGCAATAAAAAGCAATTTAACACTCAAAACTAGTAGTCTCGATACATTTGCAGACTTAGACGCTTCCAAGTTGTGTAGATCAGAATTAAATTCAATTTCAAACAGCTAAAATTTAAAAAAAAAATATTTGGTTTCTCTCGTCTCCCTCACTTTATCTGTCGTTTTTTTATCCCCATCATGGAACAGTGCGAAGCTAAGTAGAATGTAAAACAGACCATAAAATAAAATCTCATGCGAATCACTATTTAGCTAACATAGCAGCTTAGCATGAAATGTTATCTGTAGCTGGATACCAACAGACAAAATGGAGCTGAGAGCACAGGAGGGGCAGTGACATTAGAAAATATTTATTCCTTATAGTGGTGAATGCACACATCCAGCTTCAAGATGTTTTTCTCTTTGTTCTTTGTGTGAACATGTGTTCTGAAATCTTGACCTCTACACTAACATCGAAGAAAGGAGAAGGCAACAAAACACCAAAAAAAAAAATCTTGCAAACAATCTTTCTTCTTTATTTCTCGGGGGTGGTTTCTGTAGCCTAACTCTGGAATATGAAATGTGAGAAGTTCCTCTCCTCTTTTTCCCTGTGCATCATAAAAGGCCAAATCCAGTTAGTCTTTTCTCAAAAGTCGTTCCCTTGAGCCCCTCACGAGTTAGCTCTGTGATATCCTATTTCAGGAATTTCCCATTTGTTCAAATGAGGCCTCATTAACGCACAGTCCTGCAAGAGTTTCATAAGTCACTAGACATGTCCTGGGACTTAGTCTACCCTGTTTTGTTGCTGCAAAATAACATGCAGATGATTTATTATGCACAATCACTCCCAGTTCGCTTCCCTGATCTACGTCCTATGACATTAACACTAGACATTATAAACCTTGAGTGCATTAACATTTGAGAGTTTCCATCGCGGCGTTCATATAGTCTCAGTGAAAGACATTCATTAAAACCACCTTGTGCTCACAATGAGTAAACTTTCTCATTAACGTTCTTTAAAGGTCAGGGAGATGATGTAGGAAAACATTTGCAGCAATAATTAATAATAATGGCTTTACTTTTATAGAGGACTCTTTTTTTTTTCTCCCTCAGCATTGCAAAATAAACTGAAAACATGGTGGATAAAAATGTTTGTGCTCCGTGCACAAGAAGCACCAATATAGCTGATGATGAACATTTAATAAATCACCTGATTACACAGCGTATCATCATTTTAATTTATATTTTTAAATTTTCCTCTAAAGTATTAGTATAGCTCTCCTAAAAATGACAAAAAAAGCCCAGGCAGTGAGTCAGGCCTCAGTTAATGTGATACCACTCAAACTGGGGTCTCAGAAACGTCGAGAGAAATAGTGATTTTTGACATAAGCATGATGCAAGTTCCTGTGAAGCTGTTATCTTTTATTTCCTTGCAAGTGTTTCCAAGTTTCTGTCACTGGGAATGTTCTGTTTTGGTCTGAAGAATAAATGAGTCTTCTCACTCACCTCTTAACCCTGACAGCTAATAAGCAGCTTTCTCAATGAAACGCTGCCTTGCATGGCTTGCTGTGCTCTCAGGAGGAAATTGGAGCTTTATAAAGACGCATTTCCACAAGAGAAGACAGAACACAGGCTTTTCACTCCTCTGAAAGGGCCAGTAGCGTAAAAACCTCACCAGTGAAAGCAACAGTCTTCGACAAGTAATATCCAGCACCATGGCATGCGAGCAGTCAGCGTGAAACCAGCTTGAAAGCTAAAATCTGCACAAACTAATCACTGCAGGTCTACACAGAAAAGCAATTATCCCAGGAATCCCTTTCTTTCCTCATAGATCCGCTCTTTAGTCGTACCCCACAACTGGAAAATCACCGTTGACTTCAGCACAATTTGAATAGGGTGTAATTCAAATTTAGGTGTATATGCTGGTGCAAATGGCACCACTGAATTCTTGCTGTTGCTCTTTTTTAGAGCTGCAAAGCCAACAAAGGGGGCTGTGAGAGGGAGTTGCACACAAGGCAGGTTTGTGCTTCATCAGCAGCTCTGTCGCCTCCATTCTGATTGCAGTTTCCTTATGGCTGCTGACGAGTAGGAGCCAGGAAAAAAAAATCACAGCTGTTGTTTCCAAAAGCTCTTTTAAACCAGAATAAATGCAATCCCGTATCACTGGCTAAGTCAATTAACATGAATTGATCTGAGGCTGAATTTGCATCTTACCTTTTAGCAGCTATCAGAGAGAAAGTTCAAGTATAAGGATCTACTTTATAGGTATTCAATTTACTGCTTCAGCAGCAGGAAGGGAAGGCTGCAGCTGTCTTTAACCTGTTTTAATTTGTTCATAGAATCATAGAACAACCAGGTTGGAAGAGACCCACTGGATCATCGAGTCCAACCATTCCTATCAAACACTAAACCATATCCCTCAGCACATTGTCCTCCCATGCCTCAAACCCCCCCAGGGAAGGTGATTCAACCACCTCCCTGGGTAGCCTGTTCCAGTGCCCAATGACCCTTCTAGCATAGAAAATGCACAGCAGAAGCAGCAAAACGTTTAGTGCTCTCCTCCACTCCACTCTGTTCACCTTGGCAGGGCAAGAGTTGACAGGACATTTGCTCCTCAACCAGTGCCCTCTCCTCCTGCCCATCAGCTCCCTCCCTCCTCTACAGCTCATCTAAATACTGGAGTACTGGGAAAGGTTTGGTGCCAGTGGTGAGGGGGATGATGCTCTGTGAACCTTCCTGGACCCATCAGGTAGGCCTGGACTCAAGATGCAAGAGGTTCTTCCCCACCTCTATACCGAGTCTCTTTTCTCTCAGCAAGGTCCAAAGCAGCTCTGTGCGCTACTGAGAGTGCTCCACGGAGCTGTACAGCCTCGTCTTAATGATAGGGCTCAGAAAACATTTCCATAGCAGACTACTCCCAGATCATAGAATCATAGAACAACCAGGTTGGAAGAGACCCATCGGATCATTGAGTCCAACCATTCCTATCGAACACTAAACCATGTCCCTCAGCACCTCATCTACCTGTCCCTTAAACACCTCCAGGGAAGGTGAATCAACCCCCTCCCTGGGCAGCCTATTCCAATGCCCAATGACCCTTCCCATGAAAACTTCCTCTTAATCTCTATCTTAAATCTCCCCTGGTGGAGTGAATCAACACACAATTCAGAAATACGCGTTCAGAAATTCAGAAATGTGTGTTCAGGAACACACAATTTAGAAACATCGGTCAGGATCCAGAATACTTCCTAGCTGAGAGCATCAAAACCTATGGATTGGTTTTGATATACACAATCTCCATTCGCAAAAGACTCCAACCCCCCAAGCTTCTCTTTTGTGATAATTTGATGTCTTATAAAATTATTTATACTAAATGCGTGTATCTTTCCACAATGCAAAATTAGATACTAGGGATCGGGACCCAGAAAGGGCAGAAGGAAATTTGTGGGTTCGAACTGAAAAGTCGGGCTGCCTCGAAAGACAACAAAGGAGATATGGAAGCAAACGCTATTACAATGCTGCCACTTACTGCCTGAATGTGAAAGAGTTGCTCTGAGTAATTATGCACTTTCTGCTTTCCAGTGTGTGCTAATTGCTCACCGCAGAAGCATCAAATTGTATTAGAGCTGTGGGACCTGTGATGTCAGAAAAAAACCTCTATTTTTTTCTCTCTCATAATTCTTGAGAGCCAAAGACTTTCAGAATATTTCAGTAAAGCAGGGAGATCCAGACAGTGAAAAAAAGGATTTGTTTGCAGAGGAGCTATATGGCACTTCTGAGGGAGTGTGGCACATCCTGTAGAATGAGGGTTTGCTGCAAATGTCAGTGTTTTCAGCTTCTTTAAGGTCTTGAAATAATCATAGGACTGTTCTACAAATGAAATGATGACAACTTGGAATAACTGCAGACTGTAAGTTATTTAGAATCATAGAATCATGGAATCATAAAATCTTAGAACAACCAGGTTGAAGAGACCCACCGCATCATCGAGTCCATCCATTCCTATCAAACACTAAACCACGTCCCTCAGGACCTCATCCACCTGTCCCCTAAACACCTCCAGGGAAGGTGAGTCAACCACCTCCCTGGGCAGCCTCTGACAGTGCCCAATGACTCTTTCTGTGAAAAACTTCTTCTTAATCTCCAGCCTAAATCTCCCCTGGGGGAGCTTGAGGCCATTCCCTCTCGTCCTGTCTCCTGTCCCTTGGGAGAAGAGCCCAGCTCCCTCCTCTCCACAACCTCCTCTCAGGGAGTTATAGAGAGCAATGAGGTCTTAAACCTACGTATCCTTGTGCTCCACAGTCTCCTGGTTTTGTTTGCTCTCTCTAATTTGAGAATGTATTGTTCAAAATGACATTTGAACAGCTGGTGGTGTCTGGAAATTTGATTTACAGATCAAAAACGGAAAAAGAAGGAGACTAAGTTCTGCATCAACAAAGCACCTAGCTTGTGTTGAACTTGATTTAACTGATTTCAGTGTCTAAGCACTTCTGAAAATGTGTAATTTAGAGACATTTGACCAAATCTGAAGGAAATGCATTACAGGAGGATAATCTGAAAATTACCTTGTGGAGTTCAAGTCCATCATCAAAATTGCCTGGTGGCTGAATCAAGGATATTTCTTTAAATTCTGGTAGTCACTTTGAATTACCTGTGAACTGAATGCAGCCATGTATTCTTGAACACGGCCCATTAAATCCTAATATTTGAGGCTTTTTTAAACAACTTAGTTTAATTAAATAAATACATCCAGCAGCACATAAGCCATGGAGATCAGACTTTACGAATGGTTAAAGACTTAAAGAAATACATGGACGTAATGGTGTAATAGACCTTAGAGTCCATTTTGCCATCAGCAGGCATGTGGCAGCTTAAGTGGCATTTATGGTAGTTGTGTAGGAACAGAAAAGCAGAAGAAAATGCTTTCACTTTAACTATATCAGTAACAAAATCTTGAAAGGTCTTTCACAATGAGTATTTCAGCTTCATTAAAAAAAATCATACAAGCAACCTGTTAAATACACTAAAATAACAATATGTATCTGGCTTCTGGCAGATATGGGAAAAATCTGCACTTGTAGTTAATTTATTCTGGAACCAAAGACCTAAATGTGTGTCTCTTCAGTCACTGTTTTATGATTAAGTCTCTTTACTTATTGTTTTCAAATCATAATCAAAGGAAGAACATCTTGTCTGACAGAGCACTTTCCTACAGTGTGTATTTAGTGTAAACAATGCATTTTTTCTGAACATGTGGGTTGGATGATGTTTCTGAAAGATTTCTCCAGTTTTCCTCCAGTTGTGGCTTCAAAGATATAGGGAGAAGAGAGAAAATGAGAAAGATGGAGCACCTTCAGATAGCTCTGCTTGATACCTGTTACAACTTGTCTCGCTCGCTTGCTGCTCAGACTTTTGCTTGTTTTGACTGGATCCAGTCGCTGGGTTTCATGCCCTTTTGAGCTCCATTAGTCTCTGGATGATGACTGATTGCTATTTTGAGCTTCAGGAATGCCCAGCTATTAATCCCACGTCTGACAGCCTTTGCAGTAGTGGGACTCCCACAGTCAACTTTGCAACCTTCCCAGGACTCTGATGTGTCCCTGGTCAGGTATGAATTGGGTCTGGAGCCTCGGTTTCTGCTTTCACTCTGAGGACTGAGCACCATGACAGTTGCTACATTTTGAGAAAAAAACCCCACCAATCTAATCATCTAGATACAAAACGAATAAATTCAGCATAAGCAGCTAGAAACCGTGGCTATGCTAGCAATGCGATGTATTTGTGGATGACTCTAAGCTGGGTGGAAGGATGGATCTGCTGGAGGGTAGGGAGGCTCCAAAGGGATCTGAATAGGCAGGATTCCTGGGCAGGATGAGATTTAACAAGGCCATATGCCGGGTCCTGCCCTTCAGACACAGCAATCCTGAGCAGCTACAGACTAGAAGCTTGGCTGGAAAGCTGCCTGGAGGTGTTGGTTGACAGCAACTGACCATGAGCCAGCAGTGGCCCAGGTGACCAAGAAGGCCAATGGCATCTTGGCTTGGTTCAGAAACAGTGTGACCAGCAGGTCCAGGGAGGTTATTCTCCCTCTGTACTCGGTACTGGTGAGACTGAACTTCGAATCCTGTGTTCAGTTGTGGGCCCCTCAGCACAAGAAGGATGTTGAGGCTCTGGAGAGAGTCCAGAGAAGAGCAACAAAGCTGGTGAAGGGGCTGGAGAACAAGAGGAGCGGCTGAGAGAGCTGGGGGTGTTTATCCTAGAGAAGAGGAGGTTGAGGGGAGACCTCGTTTCTCGCTCCAACTACCTGAAAGGAGGTTGTGGAGAGGAGGGAGCTGGTCTCTTCTCCCAGGTGACAGGGGACAGGACAAGAGGGAATGGCCTCAAGCTCTGCCAGGGGAGGTTCAGGCTGGACATTAGGAAAAGAATTTCACAGAAAGGGTCATTGGGCACTGGAACAGGCTGCCCAGGGAGGTGGTTGATTCACCTTCCCTGGAGGCGTTTAAGGTGTGGGTGGATGAGATGCTGAGGGACATGGTTTAGTGTTTGATAGGAATGGTTGGACTCGATGATCCAGTGGTTCTCTTCCAACCTGGTGATTCCATGATTCTATGAATTAAGAATAGCTTTGTAAGGAAGGAGTTGATGTCAGGCACTTGATGTCCACACTTCACATATATGGGGCTGGGTTTAGAGTAACTCCAATCTATTCACATGGGCTGAATGTCTCCTAGTGGCTGGAGCACACTTTCTTGTCTGGTTTCATTCAAAAACATTCCAATTTGATGGTCTATGACAAAATCATGATAAAACAAGGAGACCAAGGGTTATGAGGAACATCTGAGTGAGCTGGAGTTGTTTTGTCTGGAGAAGAGGAAGCTGAGGGGAGACCTTATCACTGTCTACAGCTGCCTGGAAGGAGGCTGTAGGGAGGTAGATGCTGGTCTCTTCTCCCAAGTGACAGGTAATAGAATAAGGGGGAATGGCCTCAAGCTGCACCAGGGAAGGTTCAGATTGGATGCTAGAAAATATTTTCACCAAAAAGATCATCAGGCACTGACAGGGGAGGTGATGGAGTCACCATCCCTATAGAGGAGACCTCATTACTCTCTACAAGTACCTGAAAGGTGGTAGTGGAGAGGAGGGAGCTGGCCTCTTCTCCCAAGTGACAGGGGACAGGACGAGAGGGAATGGCCTCAAGCTCCGCCAGGGTAGGTTTAGGCTGGAGATTAGGAGGAGGTTTTTCACGCAGAGGGTCATTGGACATTGGAATAGACTGCCCAGGGAGGTGGTTGAGTCACCTTCCCTGGAGGTGTTTAAGACATGGGTGGATGAGGTATTGAGGGACTTGGTTTAGTGTTAGATAGGAATGGTTGGACTAGAAGATCCGATGGGTCCCTTCCAACCTGGTTGTTCTGTGATTCTGTATTTAAAATATGCGTAGACGAGGTACTTAAAGATGTGGTTTAGAGGTAGATAAGTATGATTGGATTCGATGATCTCAGAGGTCTGGTGATTCTATGATTCTGTGTTCTCCCTCTTACACACTGCTTGCAGTTTGCTGACTGCCAAAGCCAGTAGAAGGAGAGAAAAGCATCAGCAACTCTCACAGGGTGAGGATGATGAGCTGAAGGGTAGGGAAGTTTTAGTTAATGCACTGACAACACCTGGCCTCTCAAGTTCTTATGCATTCTTATGTACAGTCGTCTGTTTTACTTTTTCCACTTGACTTCTTCTAGCAACCTCATTACCTTCACTGTTTTCCTTACCTCTCCACATCTGCTCAGTCATCACTCTTGTTAGTGCTTTTAAAGGCTCTACGTGATAGTTCTGTGACTCCCTATATATCTTTTTCTGTGTCTAGTGTTAAAATAATATGGTGATTGTTTCCTTACTGCTGAAAAATACCATATGGAGAGCTAAGTTTTACAGACACCAAGACAAGGCTTGGTGGAGGACTTGGGCAGCTGTAAGAATTTCTTCGAATCATAGATTCATAGAATAACCAGGTTGGAAGAGACCCATTGGATCATCGAGTCCAACCACTCCTATCAAATTTGCTGTAGTAAAGAGACTACCCCAAATGCAGATAGATCCATCCAGTAGTCTGGATAATTGCCTCCTGGTGCTCAGGGACGTGGTTTAGGGGCAGATAGGAATGGTTGGCCTTGATGATCTAAGATCTCCAAGAGGTCTTTTCCAACCTGGTGATTCTATGATTCTATGAAATGGGGAGAGCTAGCAGAGAAGTACACACTGAAACACATGAGAGATGTCATTGAGGAAATGTATAATGCTTTTTTTTTGTGGCTCTTTTGTAGGGAAAATGCTATGTGAACTGTAAAGTACAACTACAAGGGGTCTATTATAGACCTGAATTTTCATTGACATCTCTTTTGAAGATCATCTGGTTCCCAGCTACAGACACTAGATTGCATTACTATGTTTCTGGAATTTTTGTAAATAGGAAAGAAGCATCGCTCAGACCCTGTACAAATAGGGAACAAAAGTACAATTCAGAGATTATCAGCAGTTCCAACGGGAAATGCACTGTGGATTAATTAAACAAGTTTTCATAGAATCATAGAATCACCAGGTTGGAAGAGACCCATCGGATCATCGAGTCCAACCATTCCTATCAAACACTAAACCATGTCCCTCAGCACCTCATCTCCCAGTGGCTTAAACACCTCCAGGGAAGGTGAATCAACCACCTCCTTGGGCAACCTATTCCAATGCCTAATGACCCTTTCTGGGAAAAACTTACTCCTAATCTCTTGCCTAAATCTCCCCTGGCGGAGCTTGAGGCCATTCCCTCTTGTCCTGTCCCCTATCACTTGGGAGAAGAGCCCAACTCCCTCCTCTACACAACCTCCTTTCAGGTAATTATAGAGAGTAATGAGGTCTCCCCTCAACCTCCTCTTCTCCACGATAAACATCCCCAGCTCTCTCAGACATTCCTCGTAAGGTCTGTTCTCCAGCCCCTTCAACAGCTTCATTGCACTCCTCTGCACTCGCTCCAGAACCTCAACATCCTTCTTGTGCTGAGGGGCCCACAACTGAACACAGGATTCAAGGAGTGGCCTCACCAGTGCCTAGTCCAGAGGGAGAAGAACCTCCCTGGACCTGCTGCAAACACCATTTCTGATCCAAGCCAAGATGCTGTTGACCTTCTTGGCCACCTGGGCACACTGCTGGTTCATGTTCAGTCAGCTGTCAACCAACACCCCCAGGTCCCTCTCCTCCTGGCAGTTTTCCAGCCAGACTTCTCCCAGTCTGTAGCTCTGCATAGGATTGTTGTGCCCCAAGTGCAGGATCCACCATTTGGCTGTGTTAAACCTCATCCCATTGGACTCTGCCCAGTGGTCCAGCCCGTTTAGGTCCCTTTGCAGAGCCTCCCTACCCTCCAGCAGATCGACACTTCCAACCAGCCTAGTGTCATCTGCAAACTTGCTAAGGGTACACTCGATGCCTTGATCCAGGTCATTGATGAAGACATTGAACAGGGCTGGACCCAGCGCTGAGCCCTGGGGAACTCCACTTGTAAGATTTGAAAGATATTGGCATGATTGGGTCACATCTTACCCTTGTAATAAGAATGGAGATTGATTTCTTGAATTAAAGTATCACAGTGGATTCAGCTAAAAAGATTCATCCTGTAAAATACTTAGTACTAATAGAAATCACACAGTAAATCATGATAAACAACTGAACTGAATGAAGACTTATGGCCTTTTGTGAAGGAGATTGAAAATGTTGTAACTAGGGGCACCATAAGATCCAGAGTTTGAATGTTCAATGTCATCCTCTTTTAAAAATCCACTGACTAAACATAATTCTTATTTTTGAAAGACGTCAATCATGATAGCAGCACAGAGACTGAAATTCTGTGTCTTCTAAAATTTGGACATGTTAAAATAATCTTTTAACATTTCTTTGGCGTCTCTATTTAGTCTTTTTTTAAATTTATTTTTAACTTTGTCTAGAGTAAAGGAAACTGATACATGCCTATATCCACTAAAACATTTTTTTAAGAATTTACCACAACATATTTATTCTGGTTTTGACTGAAACAGGTTTTCAGTAAATAAATATCCCCAGACTAAGTGAAAGGTTGCCAACAAAAATGCCACTTCTTTCAGATACATACTACAGCATATGTTCTCATATGTTTTCTCTTTTTTCACATTATTTGCAGTCGAATACCCTTACATGATCATTAACTGCACTTGTGCCATAAGCCATGAATGGGCAGTTGTAAAATATTACAAAAAAATAGAATTTGTGTTTCAAGTTTGTGATTTGGGTTAGATAGACTGGGAGATTATGGATAGGGAAAGATTGGCATAGATTAAAGGGGAAATGAAAACATAATAAGTAAAGCAAATGAACTTTTTATGAGATATATGTCGAAGTTAAGACACATTTTATACTAGAGATCAAGTTTTTTAATAACTTGTCCTCTTTAGAGATGATAATCACAATTTCCTCCCACTTTTCCAGAGTGGACAAGCTTAAAATACCCACTTATCATACAACAAAGCTCCTGCTCTGCTATTAACTGCATGGGAAATGTGCCTATAGGCACTTTGTCATGCTCTGTAGTTCGAAGAGTCAGCAAAACCTACTCATTCATGTTTCTCATGGGCCTCACTCCCTCTTCTCCAACTGTCTCAAACAAAAAGCTAGCTCTGTGTTTGCAATGGACTCTGAACAGTTTCACTGGTGGTGATTAGAAACAAAGTAAACTAGACCTTTGTGGGAATTTATAGAGTGATGATACATCCAGCACATGCCATCCATGTGCATTTCAAACCTCTTCATAGAAACTCTTTGGTTGT